>CAAKHG010050088.1:29154-40031 GCA_901007715.1 Dactylopterus volitans | reverse complement strand
AGCCAGCCAACAACGAGATTGACTCGGACAATGAAGAGAGAGAACCTGGCATATTTGATGGCAAAATTGTCCAGCTGTTCAATTCAGATACAGAAGATGAAGACTGTGTTTTTAAATACATGTGTTTAAAATACAAAGTAGGATAAAGTTCAGCCAAACTCATGTTTTGCTTCCATTGCCGTGTTTTAGCATGCGCCTTTCAACCTGGTGCGCCTTATGTGTGGCTTAAGTACATAAATAGACCCCGTAATTGAGACCACGCCTTACAATCCGGTGCACCTTATGGCGCAAAAAATACGGTAAAGGGTTTAAAGCACCAAGTTTGCATTTGTATCATGGACACAATTCTGCCAGCTCTTAAGGACAGTTTTTCTTCCATCTGCCAGCCAGGAACATGTCCTGAGAAGCATACTTGACTGTGTCCAAGCACTGGATGAGCCCCTCCCAACATCTGTGGCTCACATGCTGTGTGAATTCAACAAATTAAAAAGCCCAACATTCTCTTGAAAATACAGAGTTGCACTATATGGCACACGTATCCCTCCAGTGATGGACTTGTTGCTGCAAGATCACAAGCTCCATACAGTCCTTGGACCAAGTCTTCTCCAGTGCACTTAAAGATAAACCAGAACAGTGAGCCCCATTGTTTCAAATTTTCTCGGCCTGGGTTCAGGTCAGGTGACATCAACTCCCACTCAGTCACAAGGGCCCCCACCTCACTGGTAGCTATTATCCCAGACTTTGGTGAGCCAACAGCTGAAGCATACAAGATTTCAGCAGACATCCCTCTTCTCGCTGGACAGTCAGGGAACTTCAAAGAGGAGAGGACATTTTGTCGGGGTAATTCTCCCTCCAGGCGCCAACGGAGCCTCGCCCACTTGCCACACCCTCACCTGAATAGCATGTGACGCCTGCAGACATCGCTTCCTGCACACCTGATGGCATAACGTGGCCATCTATTGGCTTCATGAACAAATGCTTCTTACAATGTTTCGACATAATCCACAACCTGTCGTCCCTTTTCATCCTGGAAATTGATTTTATGATCAGAGCCTTAATAGACATCCATATCTCCTCCAAAACTGTTTACATGGTGTCCCTTGTCCTTTGGAGGATGAGGATGCAGACTACACAGTTCAACCTTTAATCGATGGAGGAACCATCATGTCCCTGTTTGACTCTGCCTGGACCATCATGTCCCATCGTGTCCTCACTCTGGTCAAAAGTTAGTGAGGCAAGCCTTGAAGAGGAGGAGAAAGAGACCATGTTCAGTCACCTCAACCAGTCCAACGACATGTTTGATGGTCATTTCGGACGCACTTTCCAGACTGTACAGATGATTGATACAATGGCAGTTGCAGAGGAGTCCCGACCAAAAACATCTTTCAGTTCTGTGTACTCCCTTTTGGACTCTGCAATGCACCAGGCACATTTCAGAGACTAATGAACACTGTCCTCGCTGGTCTCATCTACAAAATGTGTACAGTTTATCTGGATGACATTGTCGTCGCTCCTCCCACCTTTGCGCAACACCTGGCAGATCTGGAAGAAGTGCTCAACAGACTCAAAGCTGTCTCTGAAACTCAAAAATGTCAGTTCTCCTGGACTATAGCATCATGCTCTCTGGCATAAAGCCGGATATGGACAAAGTCATAGCTGTGATGGATTTCAAAACCCCATCCACAGTGAGACCAGTCAGTTTCTCAGACTGACAGGATATTATCGCTGTTTTGTCCAGGACTATGTACACCATCCTGAGCCTCTCCATGCACTCACCAGAAATGATACAACTTTTCACTGGGATGTCATCTGTCAGGAATCCATGGACATTTTGAAAAGTGTGTCAAATCAGCTCACATCTTAAGATTTTGTGATTTCACATGCCCCTATTTCATTTACAGTGATGCTTGCGACCCTCAGCCTAGGTGCAGAAAGATAAGGAGGGTCGTGAAGTTGTTTTGGTTTAGGCAAGCCACTCCCTCACAAAGCAGAGAAGCCATACTGTACCTCTTAAAAAGAGTGCGTGGAAGTGGTTTGGGCTCTTGAACATTTCAGGCTGTATTGTTGAGGGACTCCAAGTAGCTATCTTCACAGACAACAATAGCCTCAGGTGGGTAATGTCCCATCCTTATCTGGTCGACTAGCCCGCTAGTGTCTACGACTACAAGATTTTGACTTCACCAGAGTACACAAGCCTTGTGTGCACAACAGAGTGCCAGATGCTCTATTACGCTACCCTTGGCCCAAAACCTGTGACTCTCCCACAGATCTCCTGCCGGAGTATGCTTTTATGGCAGTATGGATCTCCGTGCCCTGCCTCCTGTGTTGCTCGCTGATTGGTCACATGTGAGACAACTACAAATTGATGACCCAGTCACAGGCTAGCTTCTCAGAGATCTCGAGGCAGATGTTTAGGTTGACACAGATGAAAACTAACCCCCCTGCAGTGTGTTGTTCATGACAGTCTGCTTTACTACAAAAACCAAAAGAGCAGATGTAGTTTTCATCCGCTGAAAGAACTTAAACTATATGCCCCCACTACCATCCCACTATAGGTCACCTGGGTGTTTCAACTAGCGAGGCTGAGGTTCAGGTTTTTTTTTGGCCCAAAATGGCAGCAGACATCAAATGCTACGTCACTTCAATCTGTCAGCTCACAAAGCCAAGCCAGAGGAAAGCTGCTGGTCTCATGATTCCTGTTTTGCCTCAAAGACCGTGGGAAAACACAGGAGTAGATTCTGTCCAACCACTGCTTCCCATCTGAGAATGCCTACTTGCTTGTTGTCTTTGTTTACTGTTTCTCCAAGTTGATCGAATGATCGAAATATGTGCAGTCAGAGAGACAACAGCTCAAGTGGCAGCTGGAAAGTTTGTCAGTGAAGTGTTTGGCAGACATAGAGCCCCAACCTACCTCATATCTGACAGAGGGCCACCCTTTGTGAGTGAGTTGTTTTAACATGTTGTTTCTGCCCTTGGGTCTATGCACAGGCTCACAACTGCATATCACCCTCCAACTAATGTGACAGAGCACATGAAATGGACACTCAAAACTACCATAAATGCATATGTTGGAGACAAGCACGCCTTTTGGGATAAGTATCTGTCCCAGATCTGCTTTGCACTGCATTACAGTCCCACATGAAAGCACAAGACTCAGCCGTTCCATGATGATGTATGGTTGCGAATTGGAGACTCTGCTCGACCACAGTATCTGCACCCAGATACTCTTAAGAGTATCTGGGTGCAGCTCAGAGCAGCATGCTAGAGCAGTGCTTAATTATAGTCATAAAAGACAAAAACACTACAATGACTTGAGATGTCGTCAGACCACCTATGCTGCTGGAGACCTTGTGTGAGTCAAGTCCCACCCTATGTCAACTTCATGGCTAAACTAGCACCCCTGTTCACAGGCCCTCTCCGTGTCACTCAGAAGCTAGGGAGTGTCAACTATAGACTGTCTACGCTGGGCACATGTGCGGATACTGGAGTCTTTTATGTAGTGAATATACAGCCTTTCTACTGAAGGGCTCAACTTCCCCAATTGGGCACACTGTTCCTGCGATGGCTGAGCACAGTGACCCGAAGGTCTTGGACAATGCTGTGCCTGTCACCCAAACCGACAATCACACTGACCTCCCGACTGCTGACTTGTGCTATGACATGCCAGGTGACACTGACCCGGTAATAGTAATGGACTGTGACCCTGAGAACCGCTAAACTGTGACTCTGACATAAACCCATATTGTCGTGAATGATATGACCTCAGACCCAGAAACTGCCCCAGAATTACATCTGGTTGGTTAAACAGCAGATGGACAAATTCTTACCATACTAAAAAATACTTGACCTGAAATAGACAGTTGGTTTGTTATGCCAAGTAAATGACAGGAGAATGACATGCAGTGCCTGTTTTTATGCAGTCCTGAGTTAAGTTTTCAAATGCATTGTGTTTATACTGCATATCCTGCCTAAGTTGTTCTGCTCTCATGACAGTTAAGGTTTGATCATAAGACTTGTTGTGAACATTATTTTCTCATGCCTGTTTGTTAATGTATTTCAGGTTTTCTAGATAGAAGGTGTTTTTGTTTTATTTTCCACTGATATATATGTCAGTAGTCTGATAATAACGTCTTTCCCTGTGTGTAACTGTTGGCTTTTTTTTTTGAGTCTATGTTTAGTGATGTGCTAAGTGACAGTTGGTTGCTTCCTCGGTTGCTTCCTCGGCTGTCCTGCTGGGGACAGCCTTATTATCACCAGGGGGAATATATAACAGCCAGAGTCTTGCAGATGCTATATTCCTGCAATACTGTGTTGCACCAGGGGGTGGGGCAATGTGTATGTGAGTTTCACTAAGAGCTGAACTTGTAACGTAAACTAACTGTATATTCTGAACCCTCATGTTTGTCCGTGGACGGATATCTAAGACGGTCTCTCACTCATAACAAGCCGATGCTTCTTATGTTCGTCCGTACATGTATGACTCGTGAACTTAGAACTGTTGAGACTGGGCATTATGTGGTCAGTGTTAAGTGTTATAGAATAAAGCAGCAGTGTGGAAATCCTACTTCTTCTCCACCGTCTCTCTGAGCTAACCAGCTAATTCGGAGCTTCAAGCTAACTGGTAGTGCTGCTGGCCTCCCACACTGACACTACCTCCAAGTTACAACAGAAGCGCCTCACACACAGTTACTGCCTTCAGGCCTGCAGATCTTCTTCACCGGTCGAGCGATCTCCTCTCTCTCATCAGTGCCAGTAAAGGATGGAATTTCCCGGTTTGAGACCTCTTGACCAGATACAAAACCAGGTAACTAACATGCCCTACCCGCTTCAAGAAGATGAAATACGACGAAGAGCCTTCCTCTTACAAAAACTAATTCCCCACTGCACGCTGGAATCAGCTCACCACACTGGAGATCAGCTGCCATCAGCCGCTAACCGAGGCCGCCTTGCCCGCACGAAGGAGCCCAGGACAGACAACCACACCTCACCCATATCAGTCAATGTCAATGTAATAATGTGCTCATGGTGTTTATTACATGTGTTCCCCCTTAATGCCTTACAGACCGCCGCATCTGTTGTGTTACTGTGCATCAGTGTTGTTCTTGTTGCCATAATCTGTTTGGTGTTATGCTGCACCTGCGATCCAGATCAGTACGGTTGCGTTAGTTAAAGGCCGGGACTCATATGGCTCATCAGCTGAGCCAGTGAGTTCTACGTAGCGTATACAAGTATGGATCTGATCCGGGGTTGTCAGAATGCTACGTTCCATTCCACTCTTTCTACTAACCGCTAATGCACACTCTGCACCTCTTTGATTGTTGGACCGCCCTACGTCCGGCCCTTCCCTTATGTTGTGGCCACCCTTTTCTTTAAACCCCTTAACCATCCGCCAACATCACGTGTCCTGACCACCATCTTGATCGCCTTTTTTCACACCTATTTACTCACAGCCACACACCCACACACAGTGTTTGTTGTTGTGTCTCTATGTAGTTATTGAAAGTTAGAGCGTATGAATAATTTGTGAGCAGTCGTGATGTTAATTGTTTATTGATTTTACCGCTGTTAATAAATCCCATTATATTTTAAAGAGAAATTATCCTTGTTTTGCTTGTGTACTGTGATCTAAGATGGTTGACAGGGTCAGTGCTGACCTCCAATCCTACTTTGGTCATCCTTGTTCATTTTAATGTAACCTATTTTGAGACTGATTCTACTTGTTTGGTTATTAGTTTGGGTTTTCCCGGTGGTTTCCTGTTTTAATTTATATTGATAAATTAAACTTTATTTAATTTTGATAAACAAATTTAGCTCCTTCAATGCACAAGAGTGGACATTTAGTCTGTAATATCTTTGAAACAAAAAAAAGCTATAAATACTTGTTCTTAATGGTCATTTCCATGGAGAAATCAAAGGTTTTGTCTGATTTCACTGCCCTGTATCAACTGTTCAGGCTGGTGGTGTGCCATGGTTTCATGTCATTTATGCCAAACTCTAAACAATCAGAATGTCAAAACAGCAGAAATCAAGACTCATCAGACCAAGCTACATTTTTCAGTTTTCTATTGTTCAGTTTCGGACCAGCATCTGGAAACGCCTAGAAAAGGCTGTGAGTGGAAATCCCTGCAGGTCAGCAGTTGCTGAAATACCCTAACCAGCCCATCTGGCATTAACAACCACGGCACGTTCAAAGTCACTTGGTCGACCCGTCTTCCTCATTCTGATGCTTGGTTTGAATTTAGACCAAGTCCACATGCCTTGAGTTGCAATCATGTGAATGACTGGTTAGATGTGTTCACAAGCAATTGAATAGGTGTACCCAGTAGAGTGGCCAGTGAGTATATGTGGAAGTTTGTGACCAAAATGCGATTACCACAATAGCATCCCCAGCTAGTGGACGCATTCAAGTTTCTGAGGTGTGTATATCATACCGTTTCGTATAAGCCCTGAAAACCATCTTTACATGGCCTGATTATGTTGCAGTACCCAGAAAGTACAAGATGCGCCACGCAACAAGCCAGCAAATTTTACTCACCTTTACAGTAAAAATACAGCCGTTTGATGGGCATATAGCTGATCATGAGTGACGCGTCTAGATCCAATTTGAAAAGGAACTGTTTTTGTTCAACATTTTTTTGCAAACACACAAATAGTCGTAACCATGTTTCATTTGTAAGTTTAATGTTAATAGTTTAATGCAAGCAGGAACTTGCCAAACTCAGCCGAGGTATCACATTCACACACCAGTAACTATATTTTATTGAAAAGCCTTTATTGAACCTACAAACAAATATTGGAAAGTTGCAGGAAATGTATACATTCATTTATTCACCACTTCATACTGCATATGAGGTTTTTCCAATCACAATTCTTAGGGGTACACAAACTTCATGGAACGCAAACACGTTAGGGTTTCACTTATACCATAAAATTACTCATGAGCAGCTAAGACCTGCCAGCAACCGATTATACAGACCATCAGACAAGAAACCTCAACTGTCAGATAACTTATTGCCAAGAATTGACAGCTGCTCTCCACAATTGAAAGACCCATTAATTTTTCCATCTGCTAACCGAAAAAAAAGAAAAGAACAAGTAACGTGCGCTTTTGGGCAGTTACTATGAATTATGTGCATAATTCTAAGAACATGAAGGTGGCCAATGCTGCAGCTCATGTCACAGGAAATGTGGTACATTTTTTACTTGCAGAATTTACTTATTCATTTATATGTGTGAGGGCACAAAACTATTTGGTGCCACAGTCAAGGCTGACCTGTAAGACAAGTGTAATGCATTTTTAATGGAGCTTTAGCAGGAGACATTTGTGACATTTACAGACAGAAACAATAAAAAACAACATAAAAGTGGATATAAATGACCATGCTGGGGGAAAAAGGCTCTGATATGTTCATAAACAAGATACAATATTGTATATACAGACATGGAATACAGATATGTACACAATCAAAAACAGCTTGCAGAGGTGGTTTGCTTGTGGAATTGTCACACATCACTGGTCTCAAGGCTTAGTACGCACATACACATGCACACCCACACAGGTCTGAAATGTGGACTCATTAACAGTTCTGACAGTTTTGTTTACTGTATAAACTAAAATCTGATTTAGGATTATTTAAAGCTACCATACAGAATTTTATTGTAAACAAAATTCTTTAATCCTCAAATCAATATTCTTTCTTGCAAAACTTCCTTCCATATTTTGCAGCCTCATCTGCAATGGAGAGGCTGATCAAACAGGAAACCATTCTGAGGAACATCACCTTTCCATGTTTATGCATGTGACACAAGCCCAACCACTACATCTGCTCTCAGAAATACTGCCCTATAGCACAACTAATGTTCGAAAACTCTGCGGGATCGCTTAAAGCAAAGTCTGAAATCTTATTTAAAGGTTTGGTCACACCATTTATCACAGCAACTATTAGACCAAAGTCAAGTTATTTCAGCCACACTGATGTGAACATGGATCGACTCATCTACAAGCCTCTCAAAGGGTTCATCCAAAAGACGGAAGCTTTGTTAGGTTCTTCTGATCATTTTCTGATAAAACACACTGTGTCGAAGCATGTCCATGACGGCCTATGGTAAGCTCAATGGTACGCAACATATGGAGAATTCACACCATAATTTGTGGGATGACCACACAAAAGGTTACATTGTGTATGTGATCACAGTGGAGCTCATACATTTGGCCAGTGTTGGTATAAATACTGTTCTACTCAAACTCAACAGAAAAGCTCTTTGAAGACTTTTCTTTCTGCCACAAAAAGACCAAAAGTGATAAGCTTAAAGGTTTAAGTCTACAGATGTGAGTATTTACCTTCACAACCCTGACGTCCCTTTAGCTCACCCATGTGCAAACAACAGCTGACCTTTAGAACAAGGACCACTGCAAAGTTTCTCAGACTAAGCACAACAGCCATTTCAAGTCATGAGATGAAGAGGACAAGTGAAGCTGGTGATGTGAGGAAGTCGGAAAGGAGTGGGAGGCAGCAGAAGATAACTTGACCTTGAAGGTATAAACGTTGTTTTGACGACAGCACACATTATGAAAGAACTTACAAAAATAAATATTTACAAATTAACAGAACATTCTGCTCCATGACGATGTGGTGGCGGTTTGAGACAAAGAGGTTATTCAAATTAAAAACCATTCTCTGAAAAACATGGGTGATTCATTGGTTCTCTAGCATGCTGTTGCAGTTAGATCACATGACTCTGTAGGTCAGGAAGTCACAGAGAGGTGTGGGAATGGCCAAGGCCTCCACCTGCTGAGTGTTCATCACTCGTCTGAGTGCCATCCTGCACAGGTGCTGCAGACTGGCAATGCTACGAGGACACTCCCAGAAGTGCACACCACCATCACTCGTCCTGGAAATGACATGTATAGTATGTCGAATGACAACAATCAAATCAAAGTGTATGATCACAAGGCCTCATAAGTACAGTGTAGTAGGACAGTTGAGTCTGAACATGCCGCAGTCTTACCCAGCAGCAAGGACACTTCCTTCAGCAGAGAAGGCACAGCAAAGGCCATTGGAGAGCGAGGCGATGGCTTGAGGAGCGCGTTCCTCAATGCTCCAGAAGCGAACCAGTCTGAGCGCGCGCGCGCACGCGCACACACACACACACACACACACACACACACACACACACACACACACACACAGAAATTACATTTGTCTGCTTATTTGCTTATTGCACTGCTATTCCAAACATGGTGGTAAGCGCTGCATTTTCTCTTTTCAGAAAATCATAGACCCTAAAGGACGAGTGCTACACCCACTTGCTTTAGTTTTCCAGCAATAATGTTTTGGTGCTTCTGCCAGCTTCCCATGTCAAATTGTTTTGCATCAACAACTGAGCATTTGACCAGCCAGTCGTCAGAGGGATTAATAGCTAACCTTGTGACAGCCATATGACCATCACAAAGTAGCTGTGTGCTCTCAATACCTATTAAAATATACAATTCCCTGCATCATGTAAAATCAAACTGCAGCAAAAAGGAAAGCTTTTTTCTGAAGTGGGTTCATGGAGCCGATAAGATTACACATGCAGGTTAACACATAAGGCTTTGCCAAGACTCAAACTGACATATGAGTGGTTTGAAATTAAAGGTGATGCAAGTGATGCATTTGTTTTTGCTGATGTATCCAGCATCCTGGAACAGACACCACAACACAGTGTCCTTTAACACTACAGTAAGGTTCTTTTCACTCTGGCTTTGAAGTGATAACTTCAGCTCCACATTCTCACACTTGACCTACTTTTATGAATATAAGGAAAGGAAAACACTTCCTCTAACACTGCAGCCTAGACAGAGAGGCTGCTGATAAAAAAACTGACTTAAGTCACGAGCACTTTCATGTGTACAAAATGAGTACGGGGATAAAAGTTAAAGGCTTGATTCTCAGATGCATGGTGATTCTCTTTCCACGAAGAAAATTCAAGAACTGGAATTATAAAACTTCAACGTTTTTGAACTACAAACAACGTTATAAACCTCTGCAAACATATGCTAAATATGTATGTAACATGTGCCTCTGGTGTCCGTACATTCCTTACAGCTGAACCAATTGGATGTTGACACTTCAAGGGCATGTAGAATGTTGCACGTTTACATTATAAACTCAGCTACGTACATGTGATGTGCTGGGTGAAAAGCTTGTGTCTGGAAGCATTTTGACAACTGACACATTAGGCTGGCATTACAATAGGGGTCAAGGCTGTATTTCTTCTTTAGGTATTAGGTTGAGTTCATGGTGTTACCTGAGTATTTTATTTCATACTAGTATTATTTGCATGTTATAGGCATTTTGTCTGTTGAGCTGTCTTTTCTCTTAAATAAAAAATATTTCAGCACCGCTGATTTATTCCTAAGAAGTGAGCACTCTAAATGCCTTCAGCTTCTTTTTCTTGGCCGCTTACGATGACCTGCCACTACGACCTGCCCTCCAACACTAGACCTCTGCTAACAAGTTGTGGAGGGAGCAACACGATGTTTACTGGGCGAGAATGGTGAGCAAGATGCACCATGGAACTTTGAAAATGAAAGCCTTCTTTAAGAGCACAATATTTTTTATTATATTTATTTATTATTATTATTTTACTTTTACTGTATTTAACTGTGTATTGGTGGTGTCGTTTGTTGTCTTTTTACCTGTGCTATTGGTGTGCATGTATGTTGTTGTTAGTTGTCGTCCCTGTTGTGTTGTACGAGAGCAGATGAAACCCAGTCAAATTCCATGTTTGTATCCTACAGACTTGGCCAATAAAACTGATTCTGATCCTGATCCTGATATGGATTGATGTTTACAATTTGCATCCATGCTATCTGACTGTTCATCAGTGCATCA
>CAAKHG010050088.1:5263-17734 GCA_901007715.1 Dactylopterus volitans | reverse complement strand
GTTCTCCCGTACGTAGCTCACCAAATTCCAAAGACCTTAAACGGTCTGTAGGGCATCAAGCTATTTTCATCCAGAGGAAGGCTGTCCAAAAACCGCGAGAGGAGGGCCACAAACACGTCAGCACTGTTACCATGGTAATACTATTACTCCTCCCACCTCCATTTTATTGTTCTACTTTATTCGTTCCACTCGCAAACCGGCAGACAGACAGACCGACAAGATCATTTCAGTGTAGCAGTGGTCTTGATGACACAATGAGCCATGACACAACACAGAAACACGTGAACAACACATGAAATTAGATAAGATAGACTCAAGCTCACATAGGATCTGATAAGATACTTTTGATAATGTATTAATGAAATAGCAGTTGATAGCAATTGCTGTGGACAAGAAAGACATTCTGTCATGGACCTTAGATACATTCACATTCAGGAGTCTGTGTTGCCCTGATAGTCAACAGGTTTTGGTGAACTTTTGATTGGACACAGAAGCAACTTGGAGTCTGCTGGCCACTTTCTTCTCCATTGTCCTCAAAACAAAGTTAAATCTTAAAGTAAAAGTTGATGGTCTCAAAATTAAATGAGCTAAATTATTTTAATGACACTGTCATTCGTATATCTTAGTTCTGATTCACAAGTTATCATAACTCATAAATTAGTTTTGTGAATAAAAACAAAAAAATATTTGAGTAGATGTCATGAGTGCCTTCATGAAGTAAATTATCTGCTGTAATGTCTTGTGTCCATATACATATAGAACATTGTCAAGATGCAGACTTATTTCAAAGTTGATCATTCAGGTCATTCAGGCTGATTATTTCATGTCAATACTATTGCTATTGCAACCTCATCTCACCTCACTGACAGCTGGAAAAATGTCACATTTCTTACAGACACTTGTTTTTTGAAACAAGGACTCAGACCTTCTGAGTTGCTAATAGACTATTGTAAAAAATATCTGCCTGTCAGATAGTGTGGTTTAACGTCATTCAGCACTATGTATTTATGTACATGTAGCACACTTGGGGGGGATTGTCTTGCTCAAGTTCTGGTCCAAAAGCATGAGACTTTGAGTGTTCTGTTAGGACTTCTTGATATCAGCCACTTCTTCAATCTGACTGTGGTTCATGCCATGTAGGGGCTCTGTCCTTCCATGGTGCCTGGTCCTCATTGTCCCCTTTACTTGCATCTGGTTTCTGTTGTTTGAGGCATTCACTGAGCAGCTTATCATTTGGGGCAATTTTTTCTCCTGTATTCATGGATCTTTGATGACTCATTCTGGATAGTGGCTTTGACACTCACTACTTTTTCTTTCTATTTCGTGTACAGCCGTGGGATGCTGGACTGGGGTGAAACCATACATGCATGGTAAGGAGCTTTCTTGTCTTGATATTTACGGCTTTTATCTCCTCTTTTGGCTAGTTTATGGAACCAGTTCGGTGTCTGATAGTGCATAAATATTGATGGCTCAGATCTTGGTCTTGCCATTCAGCTGGCTTTTCAGGACTTGGAGGGCGGGGGGGGACCGACTCTCTCAGGTTAAAGTTATAAGATGCATACAGGTCAGACTTATAGGGGGATACAGAGCCTATCGTACGGTGGCCGACAAGGGCCAAATGCACTGCAACCGCCTAATGCGTCTCAATTAAGGAAAACAGCTTCAAGTATAGAAACGATTCAAATTAACAAACTCAAACACAAGTCTAAACAAGGTACAAAAAGAGGAACGTGGTGCAAATGGAAAAATGTGCTGCAAAAAACAAAGACAAATGCAGCATCATCAAATGTGCTGCAAATCGAGAAACGATGCAAAGCACAAAACGATACAAACCAAGAAACCATCTTCAAAAGAAAAACGGAATATAAACGGAAATGCTCTCAGCGTATGTATACTTGCCTGTTGACTGCTACGCACATCCTCTCACCAAGCTAAATTCCTAGTCTGTAATCTAATTACATACATGGCAATAAAGGCATTCTGATTCTGATTCTGATTCTAACCGCTCAATGGAAAGACACATGGGATGGAGAGAGACAGAACAGCTGACTGGACCACGGTGTTTCAACATACAGCGGGAACGGTAATGTGAATTTTATTTGTTTAACAAGCATAACACATAATGTGCAGCACTGTATGTTATGCGTTTGGCACTCCGCTGTGACACTTACACGGGTCACAGTGGAGTGCTGCTTCGGGTCGCTCAACGACAGGTGGCTCTGTCTTGGACCAGCAAGGGGGACGCTGCTGTCTACCCCAGAGAAAGTGTGCAACATTATTTTGGCCTGTTCAGTTTTGCACAACATCACATTGGGCAATGGATGCGCCTTTCGATGTGCCGGTGCAGCCAGAGGAGCCAATGCTCGGGGAACCGTGGCCAGCCAAGCCTCCACTGGGGGCTACGCAAGGGAGACAGGAACTCATTCATCGCTTTTAAAATGCAAACTATACCTTAAACTTTTGCAAATGCGCCGCAGTATTTAATCAGTAACGTAATTGAAGTATCCTCGGTGAAACTGGCTAAAAGCATTCTAAACACAGACAGTGGACAACATTTCGTCATTTAAACAATTTATTAAGGCTTTATTAAGTTCATCTTGTCCATCTTGTGAAGACCCCCATGCTCGGGTTTCAAAACCTGGCAAACTCTGTCAGGTTTTGTCTATGCTGTTTGTTTTTTTTCCCTCAAGTGTTTTTTGTTCAGCCTTTCTCTTTTTTGCACTATTTGCACTATTTTCTATTTTCTTGTGCAGTTTTACACTGTGTTTTTGCACTGAAACTGTAGCTGCTTTTAATCTCACTGTACCTGTGTATAGTGACAATAAAAGGCATTCATTCATTCATTTTTCCCTTGAGTTTTTTTGTTCAGCCTTGTTAATAAATTATAATAAAATTATAATAAATTAAGTCAGTTTGAGTTGTGCATTTGGGTTCAGAGTTCAGACTTGTCAATGACTCTATACTACAAGTGTTTAATCTAAAATTATACAAAATTTATGGGAATGCAATGACAAACAAAAGAGATTCAAAAAAACTGAAAAAAGTTTCAAAAGATTTAATACATAAACATTTTAAGATGTATTTCAAAATATCCAAAAATGAATATAATCTGAATTCATAATATCAGAGTAGATCATGAGATTCATTATAAAAATACTGACCTAGAATCTGAGTTAAATGAGTCACTCGCAATTCTGCGGAGCTCTAGCAATTATGCTTATGCACCATAACAGCCAGATATGCATTAATTGACTGTAATCAAATGTCAAATAATGTTATTGTTTTACAGAGAAAAAAATGATATTTCTAAAGCTGACTCCAGACACTTACTACTGTACTTCACTTCCTAACTGTTGGGACCAATTTGTTTTATGTCTTAAAGTTAAACTGTCTTAAAGAGGACATGAACATCTTTCCCTGCCCACACATGTAAATCTGTGAAACATAAAATGAAATATTTAAAATTTGTCCACAACACAGTCACGCTCAGGTAAATTTTTGCATGTGAGAGGGAGAATATGTGCAAATAAGTTGTCCAAACGGAAATTTAACATTTCTCTAACATCTTTCGTAATACAAGTTGCTGACGAAGGTCCAACTGGTTGAGAGGGAATTCTGGAAAGCAGGGTTAGGGTTGCTGATTTGATCCTCAGCTCCTGTCGAGACTGCTAATCCTTGACCAAGATACTGGATCCATAATTGCTACATGTGTATGTATATCGCTTTGGATAAAAGCGTCATGTAAATTAATTGTACGTGTTTTTTCTGAACTTCCCTTCAACCCTCTCAGGTCCATCCTGACCAATTCAAATGGCTAAGAGACCTTAGTGTAACCTTGTAGGATAATTAGCACACAGGGGATTCAATAAAGAGGCCATAATAGTCATTGTGAGTCATGCACATGCCATTTATTTTACAATAACTAAAACTGCAAGGACACAGGCAAGACAAGAGGACAGAGTCATACATACGGCTGGGAAACCAACCACTTTCTACTGGGACACTGGGAGTATACTACATATTCAAAAAAAATGTGAACCCGACACATTTCAAATAAAACCCCACACAAATAAAGAACCACAAACCATTTCACCATCTAGAGTGAACTACCAGCACCCCAACCGCTGCAGAATGGAGGACCCCACCAGCCGTCGCACTAAAGACAAAAGGACACAAAAGGAGTGTTGAAATTCTAAAACTAGACAAACTCAAATGCTATTCAAAACGATAAAACCAAAAAAGCTGAAACGTCTAATACTTAACTACAATAAACAGCAGTCAATGCGACGCCTTTGTATAATAGTCAACTTTTCAGTCTTTATAGAAACAAGTTATGGCAGACCCAAAATTAAAATCATTAAAATACAACGACCTCAGGGTGCATGCACCCCTACAGTACCCTAAGAATTAAAATGCTAACATGATGATAAAACAATGCTAAACCCCCAAAAGTCCAGCTTACCAGAGCCAAAGGCAATCAAACAGTCACAGCCACATGAAGTGCACACAAAGGATCTGAGGAGAGTGAAGCCTGCAGTCATGCCTGCAGTCACTGCAGTCACAGTTGCTGCCAATCAACCCCTCCCCCAGTTCCTATCTCCCCTGATTGGTCACTGGCCTAGTGACCTACTGCTACCTTAGAATAGTGCAGAAAAGCATATGTTACAATAGTTTTCTTCCAGACTGGTTGGCATAAACACAATCTATAAAATCAAAATACATGTGGTATAATTTCTAAAAATCTTTTATCAGTGTTTGGATGACTAACCTTAATAGCAGTGTATCCTGTTGGCTGTGTGATACACACAGCACTGCCCTGACATGCTGAACACTGGGAAACCTGACATGGAATGTAAAAATGGCATTTTATTAAGAAACACATAACATCATATTTACATGCTGTAAATATCAGAAAATTGCCAGAATATGGTTTTCACTATCATTTTTAGGACATAGGAAAATAGCACAAGACGAATGGTTTTGTCCATGAAATGTAAATGCCTTATTATAGAATAATTATACAGTTTGTATGAAGTGCTGGCTTACCCACTTGTTGATGTGTACTGACTTTCCTGGCCAGTAGAATCTCTTCGAAATGGATTCCCTTGTTTTCGTCTGGCCACAGACCAACCTGAAAGTCAATAAAGATTCTCTCTGTCTCATCAGCCCCATAGACCACAGTTTTTGCTGTTCCCTGTAATCCAGTAATAAAGATTGCCTCCAAAAATGAAGCAAAGAGCAAGGCCTAAAAATAGGCATCTGCTTATCCTGCAGTTGCAATTCTAATGTGATAATAGTACCTCTGTGAAAGGACCTGTTCATAATATACTGATTATGTAGTAATGTGTTGCTGAGATGTCACATTATTATTAATTAGCGAAATGCAATTGATCCAATGTAGCCTTAGATCATGTCCAAGGTTCAAGATTTCTTTATAACTACCAAATGACAACAGACATCATAACAAGGAAATCACAAAGTAGACAAACAATACAATCTCAAAAAAATACATGTAACGATAAAACAGTGCCTCAACATCTCCCTAGGCCTAAATAAAGTTCTGAAGTTCAATATGAACATGGTCACCTTAAGGACCTATTATTCAGCTTCACAACTGCTGTGGGAACAAAGCTGCTTCTGAACCGTTTTGTCCAACCCAGGGGGACCACAAAATGGGGGCCAAAGCAAAGGAGCACGCAGGGGATGTGAACAGTTGTTAAGCGCTAGTGCTGGCTTTACGCTGCAGCTGTGCATCAAAGAGGGCAGACATGTTGAGTTGACACTCTCCAATTAGCCTACCCACCCATTTGAATATCTGGTTCAGGGATTTTTTTTGTCCTCTAGAGACAGGTTACCAAACCAGGAAACCAGGGCAAAAGATAACAAAGACTCGATAAAAGCTTGATAAAAACAGAGTCAGCAGAGTTCTATCAATGTTAAAATGGGACAGTTGAAGTCAGTTTGGCATCAATAATGGTCCCAAGCTACCTGTAGCTCTCCACACGTCCTACAGGTTGACCCTTAATGACTGTGGGATCGTAGTTTGGGGACAAATCAACAATCATATCCTTTGTTTGGATGTGTTGAGCACTAAGAAAGAAAGATCACACCAACTGATAAAGTCCCTCAGGACTGGACCACGTCTGGTTTCATTGTCTGGTTTAAATGTGTAAATGTGCCATTTAGACATGCTTATTAATCAGTTTGGAGATATTGGTTTAAAACTAATGTGTTTATAATAAAAAATATTAAGTATAATTACAGATTCAGTTATATTTTTAGATGTAATTTGAGGCTGTAACACATGATTATTTCCAGTGAATAGAGGTATCACACATAAGCTTGAATGTGATTGGAATGAATTCTGTAGTTTAGTAGGTGTTGTGTTCCTTAATCAATAATAAACATTTCTTTCTCTGTGCAATACAAGTTATTTTATGTTTCATCATTTGTAAAAAACATACAATCTGGGGATAGGCACGTATACCTTACATACACGATCTGTACTTTATTATATACATTCTAAACGACCTCAATACTGGTTCAATAAGATTGACGACTTTGTTTAGTGCACATCTATAAAGGCTCCTCCTTTATAGATGCACCTTATCGTGGTGGAGGAGTTTGTGTACTTTAATGAACCTAGGAGCTATGCTGTCCGGGGCATTTTGCCCCTGGTCGGGTCTCCCAAGGAAGATTGGTCCAAGGCAAAGCGAGTCAGACAAAGAACTGTTCAGAAGACCCTCATGAAAAACATCGGAAGGAGCAAGTGTACCCGGAGCCAGGCCCGGGGCTGGGGCTCGAGTGCGAGCGCCTTGTGGCCGGGCCTACACCCATGGGGCCCAGCCGGGCCCAGCCTGAACCGGCTACACGGGCACCCCCCCAGTAGACCCACCACTCGCAGGGGGAGCATGAAGGTTTCGGTGCAATATGGATTGGGCGGGGGACCAAGGCGGGGGCCTTGGTGGTCCGATCCCTGGTTATGGAAACTGGCTCTCAGAACATGGACTTGGAGAAGGCTTACGACCATGTAACCAGGGGCATCCTGTGGGTGGTGCTCCAGGTATGGGGTGAGTGGTCTGTTCATAACCTTTATGGACAGAATTTCTAGGTGCAGCTGGAGGGTGGAGGGTGTTGTGTTCAGTGACTAGAGGATCTCGTCGCTGCTTTTTGCGTCTGATGTGGTCCTTCAAGCCTCATCGAACCAAGACTTCCAGCTCTTGCTGGGGCGGTTAGCGGCCGAGTGTGAAGCAACAGCTGTGAATCAGCACCTCCAAGTCCGAGGCCATAGTCCTCAGACGGAAAAGGGTAGATTTCTTTCTCCGGGTTGGAGAAGAGGTCCTGCCTCAAGTGGAGTAGTTGAAGTATCTCGGGATCTTGTTCACGAGTGAGGGAAGGATGGAGCGGGAGGTTGACAGGTGGATCGGAGCAGCGTCAGCAGTGATGTGGGCGCTTAACCGATCTGTCGTGGTGAAGAAAGATGTACTGGTCGATCTACGTTCCAACCCCCCCCCCCCCCCCCCCCCCCCGGGGCCCGGGGGGGGGGGGGGGGGGGGGGGGGGCGTGTACTTGCACTGCCGCTCGTGCAGGGGGCGCAGGTGAGCTACTGTTGCTCAGATGTAAACGACTTGACACACCCACGGTGCTTCGATGGCGCCACGGCAATGACGTCACACATCCAAAGACGGTTCCCACGGTGACGGAGTTCCAGCGTCAAGGTGCGAAGGGTCCGCGCTTCGTCTCGGTCAGCCTCTCTGCGTCATGGCGGCTGTCGGACGGCAGGCGGCGCCGCGCCGCGCGACTGTGGCCGCGTCAGTGCGTAGAAGAAGCCGCTCAGGCCGGAAGTAGAGCGGCGTAAACATCGCAGTGTGGCTGAAGAATGGAGAGTCCGGAGGTCACGTTCACGCTGGCCTACGCCGTCTTCTGCCTCTGCTTCGTCTTCACGCCGAACGAGTTCCGCTCGGCCGGTCTGACCGTCCAGAACCTGTTCGGGTCCTGGTTGGGAAGTGAGGACTTGGGCTTCATCCAGTACCACGTCAGGCGGAGCAGCGTCACGGTGCTGGTGCACGCAACGCTGCCCCTGGGTAACGAACGCGCGCGCGCCCGCGTCCGCACACTCACGCGCGTACATGCGAGGGAACGGCGGCGTGCACCCGCTTTCTCAGAGGAATGATGCGTGTCAGTCAAAGCAGCCGTTACACCTGTTACACCTGCGGTTAGCTAGCAGGCATCAGAGTTAGCTAGCAGTGTTTACACCTGCGGTTAGCTAGCAGGCATCAGAGTTAGCCAACAGGCATCATTGTTAGCTAACAGTGTTTACACGTTAACACTGAGGGAACCATCGCTACGAACCCTCCAAAACTTCCTCTGCTAGTTTAATGTGTAAATGTACAAATGTACTAAGTCTCTGTGTGTGTGTGTGTGTGTGTGTGTGTGTGTGTGTGTGTGTGTGTGTGTTCATGTTTCCAGGTTACTACATGGGGATGTGTATCGCGGCTCCAGAGAAAGAGCTGGCACACGTTCACCAGGTGTGTGTGCGTGTGTGTGTGTGTGTGTGTGCGTGCTTGTGCGCGCGCGCGCGCGCGCGCGTCAGAGCTCCGGGCTGACTGCTCGCCGTCATTGGCACTCGGTGACCTCTGCTGTCCCGGTGAGGATGGCGAGCGTCTCAGCTGACGTGGCGTGTCGTTCTTCCAGGTGAGCGGCGGCTGGCGAGCGTTCCTGCTCCTCTCCGTCTGCCTCCAGGTGGCCGGCTGGACGCTGGTCTTCTATTGGTCGCGCCATCGCTGGGCCAACCATCCCATCAGCCGCGCGCTGCAGGCTCAGGCGCTGCCGCGCCGCTCCGGCTGGGGCGCCGTGGCGAGCAGCATCAACACGGAGTTCAGGCGCATAGACAAGTTTGCCAGCGGGGCCCCGGGAGCCCGAGTCATCGTCACAGACAGCTGGGTGTTAAAGGTGCGGAGATGATGTCACTCGAGGGTGGGGCCTTGGAGATCATGTGATCTGGGGGCGGGGCCTTTCAGTTCATTTAAGTTCTGTTTCCTTGTTCTCCCTCATGGAGAGATTAGGTTTGCAGTGCAGTGCAACATACGAGGGACAACCGAGACGGTAAACCCAACAATCCTGACCATGGATGAGTGGAAAAGACGGGATCGAGCTGAAAAACAAATCTATCAACAAAATAAAAGCTCATTCAGGTTCCAGGCCCTGATGGAGTGTCTGCACTGATTGAAAGGCAAATTACATTTCTCCAAGCTCAGTGCAAATTGAGGACATTAATTGCACTCAGCATAACAGAAAATTTAAACCTACTGCTTCTGCCCCTGGGGCGCATATATCGCCGCCCAGAAGGGAGAAGAACAGTAGTGGGTGACCAGAGCTGGCCAGGACTGAGGGCGCCTTCCACATAGAGAGCTGCTGGCTGCCCGGTATCTTGCTGATGGCTCTGACCACATCTGGCAGACGGTTTCCACACCAGCAATAATACAGAACGTTGAAATAGACTCAGTAAATGATTTGTAGAATAATACCATCAGTGTCTTAGCCACATTAAAAGTATTTAGTCTTCGCAGAAAATACAGTATTTGTGGGCCTTTTTTTGCAGATTGCCGGCGTGTCGAGATCAAATTTCAAGTTTCTGTCGATCACTGTTCCCAGATATTTGTACCGTTTCAGCTACTGAGCCCTCAATAGTGATTGGAAGGGGAGGGAGAGGGAGGGAGGTTCTCCTAAAGTCAGTGGCCATGTCTTTAGTTTTCTGGACATCTAACTTAAGGAAATGGTTGTCGCACCATTCGACAAAGTGTTCCCAGACTGGTCAATGATCGACCTTCCCGAAGCAGACTGATAAGGATGGTATCATCCGCGAATTTCAAAAGATGCCTGTCCTTAATTTGACTCCTTTATATAGAGAATATGGAATAAAGAAGACAGGACACACCCCTGTGGTGACCCTGTGGATGACGGCCACCTCTGGCAGTCCAACACCCAACCACTGTCAGGACAGAGTCTGACGGTAGTTTATGAACTAAAAGATGTGGATGTGAGTATCAAACGCTGAGGAGAAATCTAAGAATAAATGCCTGATGGGTTTTTTTGTACCCTCTAGATCAGAGGTGTCAAACTGGTCCATGAAGGGCCGTGTGGGTGCAGGTTTTCATTCCAACCAAGCAGGAGCTCACCTGACACAGCAAAGTAAAGACAGTTGATTGGTTGAGTGGAATCAGCAGTGTTCCTGCTCCTGCCAATCAGCTGTCTTCACTCCGCTGATTTGCTGTGTCAGGTGAGCTCCTGCTTGGTAGGAAGGAAAACCTGCAACCACACCGGCCCTTCATGGACCAGTTTGACACCTGTGTTCTAGATGCTTGTACAAGTAACTGAACAGGGTGATGGTAGGTAGCATCATCTGCCCTTCTGCGTGTCCCAGGTGCAGATTGGGTCGGGTCACACTGGCCCTTTACCTTCACTGCCAGAATTAGTTTTGACCAGTCACTCAAAGGTCTTCATCACTATTGAAGTCAGTGCCACAGGCCTCAGATCACTGAGCTCCCTTGGAGACTTGGTTTCAGCCTGGGGTACTGTACTAGACCCTTTCCATGGCTTTGGGACCTTGCACTGGGAAAGCGACAGGTTAAAACGATCAGGGCAAAAAAAACGGTCACATAACTGATCTGCACAGACTTTCAGAAGTTTGCCAGTGATCATGGATGGATCTAACAGAGATGGCGCTGATGGCAGGCTGCAGGTTGGCAGTGATGTATAATAAGATCCCGTCGTCATTAAAACACAGGAATAAAGTGGTCGTCGTGGTCTTCATATCATCCCACTCTGCCCTCAGGTCACGGCTGTGAAACTTTTCCTCTATTTGACTCTTGTATTGTAGTTTTGCCCCCTTAGTTTCATATCTGACTACTTTTTTTAGCTTCCCTGGTGTCCAGGCCATCACCATGAAGAAGAGCTTTGCGTTTCCTATGCAGTGCATCCTTCACTGCGTTGTTTAGCCAGGGGTTCTTATTGTTATTTGGAAAGACCTTGATGACTTGAGTTTTTCAAATAAGAAATATAAGATGATATTACATCAGTCATCTCATCACGATTTGAGGAGGAGTGCTTGAAAACGTCCCGTTCTGTGCACTTGAGGGCAATCCTGAGTTGCCCAACAGCATCCCAGTGCACATTTCCACCTCTTGAGCAGCTACTTCCCCTCTTTTAAGAAGTGACTTGTAGGTTGGAGAATGATGAGGAGTACGATACAGTGATCGGAGGGGCCAAGAGGGGTGTGAGTTTGGACCTACAGGCATCCTGTACTGTGCCATAGAATAAGTCAATAGTTCTGTTCAGTCTGGTGGGGCAGGAGTTGTTCATGCAGGCGCACCGATACGAGTGGTTCATGGGGTCCAGATTACAGCGATTAAAATCACCAAGGAAGCAAGGAGCATCCGGAGAGAGGCGCCGGAGCTTTTGTTACTTTTGTACGGTTGTTGCAGCATCTTTTGCGTTGGCTTTGCGATGTATGTGTACAACAGCGAGGAATATTTGGGGAAATTCACAGGGGAGATAAACTCCAGCTCTGAGTCTGCAGTACAGACAGCTGGTGACTCGGTGTACACACAGTCTGCCTGACGGTGTGTTTGCACCACTGCTGGTTAGGTAGAGGCGGACTCCGCCCCCTTAGGACTCCGCCCCCTTGGGATTCCCCTGCGATGACGGCGTCCCCTCCATGCACTCTTACTAAAGTTGTTATGTTGACAGAAGATCTCCACACTTGAAAGGTCTCATGTCCCATGATCAAGTCCAGCCGCATGTGTCTGTCTGTATGCCGAGCGCATCATCGTAGCCTCGTGTTTCCAATCATTGTTCCTGCACCGCTGATCATGTGGCGATCACGTGGCGATCATGTGATCCTCGATGATGCGATAGCCGGCGCTGTCTCTCATCCGGTTGCATTGTGGGTAATGCAGGTGCTTAAGTCCTGCAGGCTCCTCCCCGGTGAACCAGGTTCTCCATAGAAACCCTAACAGAAACTTCCCCACCTTGTCTCCAGGTGACCACCTACCACGTCTGCGTGGCGTCACAGAGCGACTGTCAGGTGATGGTGACCGAGTCCAGGCAGCACCAGCTGAGCCCAGACTCCGCCTCCCCCATCCAGCTCCTGACCCTGAGAGTGGACAGCGATAACCCGGCAGTCAGAGCCTTCCATATAAGGTAGTGTGTGTGTGTGTGTGTGTGTGTGTGTGTGTGTGTGTGTGTGTGTGTGTGTGTGTGTGTGTGTGTGTGTGTGTGTTGTGGGGAGAGTCATTCACCATGTGATGACATCACTGATGACGTCATCTCAGTCGCCGCCATGACTTCATACTCTGTCATGGCGGCGACTGAGGTGAAGCCGTCCATCAGGGAGAAGTTTGCTCGTTACACACGGAGGCAATTTCATGATGATGATGGTGATGAAGATGATGATAGTGATAATGATGGTGA
>CAAKHG010050087.1:0-11680 GCA_901007715.1 Dactylopterus volitans | reverse complement strand
CTACTCCACTGTACACACAGTACTACAATAGTACTGTACTATTAGAAGACAGTACTACACAAAACCAATCAGTGATGAGTTCAGAGTGAAGGAAGGCGACAGAACAAAAGCAGACCTCCTCCTCCTCCTCCTCCATCATCCTCCATCAGCAGCAGCAGTCGGCCATTTTCTCTCCCTCCATCACCCGACCCCTCTCCGCCCCCCCCCTCAACCTCTCCCAACACCCCTCCAGTACCACCCCTTCTCCCTACATCCTCTCTGCTCTCCTTTTGACACAATCAGACATTAATTTTGTCCAGCACAGGAGGAAACCGCTGGAGAACAACAGACAATGAGAGGCGAAGGAGAGCCCCCACCCTCCTCTCCTCCTCTTCCCCCCCCCCCCCCCCCCCTCCTCGATCTACTTCCCCCCCTCCCCCCTCCAACCATCTACGGCAGGAAATCTGAGCCGGAGCGGACAGACGAGCAGCACCGGGGCAAAAAGACAGGAAGGATAAAGAGAGAAAATGGCAGCTCACCCCATCGCTGTAGCCTCCATCACCTCCTCTGTCTCTGTGTCTGACAGAGCAGTCAGCTGGGCCGGCCGGCGGCCAATCAGGAGCCAGACACACAGGGAGAGGGGAGGGGCACCCCCCTCATGTACCCAGCATGCTTTGCTTTGCTGCTGCAGGCAGACTGACCGGGTTACTGATTCTCTCTCTCTCTCTCTCTCTCTCTCTCTCTCTCTCTCTCTCTCTCTTCCTCTCTCTCTCTCTTCCTCTCTCTCTCTCCCTGTCTCTCTACCTTCCTCTCTCCCTGTCTCTCTACCTTCCTCTCTCTCTCCCTGTCTCTCTCCGTCCCTCTTTCTCTCCCTGTCTCTCTCCGTCCCTCTTTCTCTCTCCCTGTCTCTTTACCTTCCTCTCTCTCTCCTGTCTCTTTACCTTCCTCTCTCTCTCCTGTCTCTCTACCTTCCTCTCTCTCTCCCTGTCTCTCTACCTTCCTCTCTCTCTCCCTGTCTCTCTACCTTCCTCTCTCTCTCTCCCTGTCTCTCTACCCCCCCCCTCTCTCTCTCTCCTTTCCTCTCTCTCTCTATCCCTCTCCCCCTTCCTCTCTCCCTCTAACACACGTGCGTAAGCACGCTGCAGCCTGATCAATACTTAATGTTTCAGGGCTCAATGGACTTGTATCAAGATATTACCAGATAAAAACAATAACCGTTTAAAATGCTCAGTTTGTCAAAAACTGAGCGAAAGAAGCAGTCACCCACAGCAGGACACAGGGTGTCCCTGAGTCCCGCCCCATCACCAGCGCCGGATCCTGACACAGAGGACCGTCGGCCAACAACCACACCAACAACACCACAAGCACACCTTCTTCTTACTGTCAACTCATTATCTTCCCTATTCATATTTTTCCTGTAAATCATAACGTCGGGAAAATAAATGTTATGGGGTAATCAGAGTCAACGCTGACGTCTTAATGTGTCATAATTAGTCTTGAGGATATTCAGGTAGCAGCACCGTTAGCATCAAATACAGTAACAGTACTGAGTTAGCATCTACACTGCGATCATATACTGCATGGATGCTAACAGTCGTATGCTGGCATCTACACTCTGACTATTCTGGTTAAACACTATCATCATACACCAGTCAGCCACAACATTGTGACCACTGACAGGTGAAGTGAATAACATTGATTATCTGGTTACCGTGGCGCCTGTCAGTGGGTGGGACATAATTGGCAGCAAGGAAACATTTTGTAGTTATTGTAGAAGCAGGAAAAATGGTCAGGCGTAAGGATTTGAGACACTGAGAGGACCAAACTGTGATGTCTAGACGACTGGGTCAGAACATCTCCAGAACTGCAGCTCTTGTGGGGGGTTCTCGGTCTGCAGTGGTCAGGACCTATCAGAAATGGTCCAAGGAAGGAAAAGAGGTGAACTGCCGACAGGGTCTGAGGAACACAACAACCAGTTCAAGGTGTTGACTCGGCCTCCTGGTTCCCCAGATCTCAATCAGATCCAGCATTTGTGGGATGTGCTGAACCAACAGGTCCGATCCATGGAGGCTCCACCTCACAACCTCCAGGACTTAAAGGATCTGCTGCTGACATCTTGGTGCCAGATACCACAGCAACACCTTCAGAGGTCTGGTGGAGTCCAGACCTCCACGGGTGAGAAGGGGGACCTACACAATATTACACAGGTGGTCATAATGTTATGGCTGATCGATTTACATCAGTGTAAAGGTATAGAGTACACTGCGTTTATCGGTACAGTACCGTGGTAGCATTTACACTATGACCATATAGAGAAACAGTACAGTGGCACCATCTATACTGTCATCATACACACAGACAGTATCGTGGTAGCATCTACACGATGGAGAGTTCTGTGTTCGCTTGTGCATGTTTTTAAGTTACCATTTTCACTGCCATTTTAGGTTTCCATACACTATCCACACATCCTACTCGTATTCTCCGCCGAAATACTGTAGTACTGACAGTAGTATTTGAACCGACGGCAGTACTGGTGACAACAGGAGCGACCGTAGAACTAAAGTATCAACAACGGCGTGTTCAGTGGTGCTCCTGCACCGCAGCCGGAGCAGTGAAACTGTAGAGGTGCTACAGTCACCAGGGTTCCCGGCGCTGTGACAATAGCAGCCGCTGCGCTAAGCTAACGACGAGCCGCTACTTTCACGTACTTTGGTCACATTTGATCCAGAGACGTCTCTTTTCTTTTACCAGTTGCACGCTTCGTCCATGTCCAGTCCCATTAGATCCGGAAACCGTCGCCAGACCGCCCCAAACCGAGCCGAACACCGACAATCACACCAAAACAAACCGCACGCAGCTAAGCTAACAGGACGCGGTTACCTTTCCGGTCTGAAGAAAGCGATCAAAGTCCACTTCAGACGGCCCACGGTTCACGGAAACATCACCGAGGAGACTCAAACAGACGTTAAACCGACCGCAGGAAGTACCGGGAGACTCTCATGTCTCCGGTCACCACCGGGAAATCGGAGTTTCACAAAGTCCGGGAGAAGTTTGCGCTGGGCCTCCTGACTGCGAGGCGGCAGCCGCTGCTGTCCGCCATCTTGTCTAGGAAAACTACAGAAGTGTACTTGTGCATGAAGTAGCGGTACAGTACACGGTGCTGTCACCGGCAAGTACTCAAAATATGGCAGTAAAAGTACACGGTATTATCGGTGTCATCTACTTAAAATATGACAGTAAAAGTGCACCGTTTCAGATTCATGTAGCGAAATATTTCAGTAAAAGTACACAGTATTTTCGGCTTCATGTTGTAAAATATGGCGGTAAAAGTACAGTATTTTTCAGCTTAATGTTGTGAAATATTGTGGTAAAAGTACACAGTATTAGATTCATGTAAATAAAATAAAACGACGAATCTAACACGGAAGCTAGAGATATTGTATGAGCTAATAATGTACACTAATGAGGGAAGCCAATAATGGAGGCTAAGATGGGCAGCTAATAACGGAAGCTCGTGTTGGAATTTAACAACGGAGGCTAATAACGGCAGCTAATGTTGGAATCTAACAACGGAGGCTAATAACGGCAGCTAGTGTTGGATTCTAACAATGAAGACTACTGCTGGAAGCTCAAAATGGAAACTTGGAAGCATTTTCCATTGTTAAGCAAATTAAAGGCAGAAGCCAATGTTCACACTCTGGCATGCTTGACAACTGAAAGACTTCACAATAAACTTTTGCATTGTGTCATCCTGTTAGCTGCGCCCTCTCATTGCTGTGTTTCCTTGGCGACGAACGTGGTTTGATTGTCGTGCAGTTTTTCCTCAGCTAGGAGGAGCTCTTTCCAACGTCTGACCAGCACATCTGTCGTCTACTTCCTGTACCCATGCTATCCTCAAGAGTGCAGACAGATGAGGCCAGGCCCACCCCCACACTCTTCAAAGGTAATATGACAGCTGTTCTGTTCAGGTGTCATGACGTCTTTTGGTTTTACCTGCGAGGTTGAGAAGGCCAATGTAAAAACGTATTTCAGTACAGTAACTGATTACCTGTTGAGGAAAAAAAAAAGCACTCAGTGGACCGCATACAAGTGGGCGGAGCTAGTGTGTCGTCACAGTCTGGGGTGGGGATGCTGCTGATTGCATCCAGATGTGGACATATCAGGATGAGACGGACGGATCGCTGTGCTGGCTACTTGTCAATCATGGCAAAGCTCCACCCTCAATCGCCACTGTTTATGACTTTTCTGTCAAGGAGAAACTAGCCATTGACGAGCTAGAAACATAAATAAGCGGCGACAAGTTGTCGCCCCCTGCCTGCTATCGAATGAATGAATGCAGGGCCAGCATCACTCAAAAGAGCTTCATTATTGGCTGATACATTTGATTTACCTGAGTAATACTAACAAGGAAGGAAGCATCAGTCCGACGATTTTAACTGATCGCCTGTTGCTCAGCCTCACGTTTCTGCTGTCACATCCTTCTCTGGACCTTCTGCAGCTCCTTCCTCTAACGATACAATGCTGGCCTCATTTACACCAACACATCTTTGTTCCTCTGTTGTCATGACTCAGCAGTTTCCAGTTGAGTACCGGTGATGATTCCAGTAATGACACGCGTCACTCATTAACATCTACTGACGAACAAAATCGTCCATCAGATTACAGCTGAACAAACAGCTACAAATGTAATATGACCACCACGTCATCATGAAGGAAAGGTGAAGAATAGTTCATGATGAGCTCACGAATCGAGCGTTTCATTGGCTGGTGTGGATCGACTGGTGTTGTTCCAGGTGTTTCTCACCCGTCTGCTTCTTGATGAAACCACACAGCTACAAGCTTATCTGAGGAGATTTTAATCAAGTCTTAAGGCAACATGTCTCGCTACCAGCAGTGTGAGGGCAGGGCCTGAAGTCCCGGGGGCGGGGCGTCATCGCCTCACAGTTTGGCTTTGCTCATGCGGCTCATCAGTTTCTCCAGTTTGATGGCGAGCGTCATGTCGCCTTTGATGCGCAGCCTCCCCGACATGAAGGCCATCGTGGGCTTCAGCTTCCCTGCAAGAGCGCAGACATGGTTGCTACCACGGAAACAACATCCTCACAGTGCGATGGTTCAACGGTTACTATGGTGACAGTTCACCTGAGAACATCTTGCTGAAGTCACCCGAGTCCATCGTCATGACAACATCGGCTTTCGTGGCGGGCTGACCCTTCCCTGCGCTGCCAGAGCCACTCTTCAGGTCCAGAAACCAAACGCCCTCATGCTCTCCTTACATGGACATAGACAATCATGACACGCCCACATGGTGCCCATATATGGACATATGCAGATGACTGTTTCAATATGCTTTTACAATTTCCTCCGGGATTAATAAAGTATTTCCGGTTCTGATGTTGTCCTGCTATTACCTGATAGGTCGAACTGATAAATTCCCTTCGTCGAGTTGACAACATCTTCATTGATGACGCCTCTGATGATGTCAAAAGTGCTCTCTACTGGTCCACTGGAAGAGGGCGTGGCCGATGCAGATGATGTTGATTTGAAGGCCGGTGTCGCCCCTAGGGACCAGGAGAGGAATCAGGTCATTTCATTGCAGCGTCTCTAGGGGACATCGTCATAGTGATGAAAAATGCAGTGTTTCACACGGAGTCATATTGATGATGCTTTCATGGTCAGAAGCTCTTGACTGACTTTGTTTTTGATTCAAAGTTACCAGGTAAAATGCTAAATTGAGAGATTAAATGACAGCTCATTAACTGCTGTGTAAAATAACATATTAGCACTAACATAATAGTTCTTGACAGTATATTCACAGTGGTTTACTGGTACTTCAGTAAACCACTGTGAGTGTCAGTAGTATTTGCAGTAGTAGCAGGGTACACATGCACTCTTGTGGTTCTGCTACTCGTCTGGTATCTGGGTAATCTACCATGTTGCTCCATCTGTTGGACCAGCATCTCCGGTGCTTCGTCCAGGAAGAAGTCTGGCAGTAGAGGGTGACCTGTTGACCAATCAGAGAGCACCATGATGACCACTTAACAGTGTGCAGGAATGCTCGGCCACCAGAAGGCATGCTCCTGTGTGCTAGCATGCTCAGTCACTGCGAGGTCACCTGGTTGGATGGCGTACTGATCGAAATCCTGGACTCCCTGCTCCCGCAGGACATCCTCGTCCACCAGGAAGTGGCCGGTGAAATCCTTATTGTGGGACAGGACGGCGTAGGCAGCATCTGCCATGATGTCAACTTTACGGCACTGCTTACCGACACCCTCGCCGCCCAGCATGTCCATGGCGGCGGTCTGAATCGCTATGGCAGAAACACTCAGGTGAGAACAGAGCGGACCTGAGCCCAGCCCGTTAGCATGCGAGCAGTTGGCCACCCACCTGTTTTAGGCCAGAGGGCGTTGACAGCAATCTGACCTCTGAACTCTTCTGCCATTCCCAGGACGCACATTGACATTCCGTACTTGGCCATTGTGTATGCTGAAAAACAAACAAACAAACAAACAAACAAACAAACAAACAAAACACCAAAAAGACATGATATCGCTGCCCTGGTGCATGCTGGGACATGTGGCCAGGTGTTGCGGTTACCTGTGTGGTTTTTGAACCAGACGGGGTTGAGGTTGAGCGGAGGAGACAAGTTCAGGATGTGAGGAGAGCGGCTCTTCAGCAGGTGAGGAATCACCAGCTTGGACCTGAACCACATGGCCACTCGTTAAGCCAGGCTCATTAATGGAAGCTCATTAGCTGAAACTCGTTGACTGAAACTCATTAAGTGAAGCCCATTAACCAAAGTTCATGAACGGCAGCTTGTCTGTAGAAGCTGCTTGCTAGCATCGACGTATGAACCGGCTAACAAAACCCGCAGAGGCCCGGTAACGCGCGTGTCGATGTCGTACGTCATGTATGTTCCTCGAAGGTTGATCCCCAGCATCAAGTCCACCTTCTTCATTGGTGTCTCCAGAGTTCCTGTCAGATTGATGGCGCTGGCGTTGTTCACCAGGATGTCAATACCTGCCAACCGGACACAGACGCTCTGATGACGTCACTGCAGGGCGTGACGCGCAGGTTATGTCACCTGGCTGAGAAACATTTCATGTTTGAAAATGTTTTACCTCCAAACGTGTCAACAGCTTTCTGGACAGCTGCTCCGACCTGCTGCTCATCACGGATGTCAACCACGCAGGCCAACGCCTTCCCACCGGCCTGCTCCACTGAGACACGCCCACGCCGGCGCCGCGCAGACACATGACACGCACACACGAGCACCACACATGACACGTCAGCACGACATGGAGAAGCATAACGACACGTAGAACATGGAAGAAAAAAAAACACCTTCATGATAACGTGGTGGTCACCTTCAGAGCGTATGCTAGCAGATAGCCTGTTAGCTCCTGACCTTCCTAAGCAACAGCATGTTAGCGGTTAGCCTGTTAGCTCCCAACCTTCCTGAGCAACAGCGTATGTTAGCCTGTTAGCTCCCGACCTTCCTGAGCAACAGTGTATGTTAGCAATTAGCATGTTAGCTCCTATCCTTCTTGAGCAACAGCGTTATGTTAGCCTGTTAGCTCCTCACCCTCCTGAGCAGCGGTGTAGATGGTTCCAGGTAGTTTGGGGTGGGGCTCGGCGGTCTTGGCAGCGATGACAATGTTGGCGCCATCTCGGGCAGCTTTAAGAGCGATGGCTTTACCGATGCCGCGACTGGCGCCCGTGATGAAGAGTGTGCAGCCGGCCAACTTCCTGAACCACAGAGAAGTAAAACAGCTTTTTAGCATGCTAGCACCAAAGACGACGCTCTCATTGAGACACATTAGACTCTCAGGCTTCACTTACTTAGCTTGTGCTAAGTTTAGCTTGTGTTAAGCTAGCTAGCTGGATGCTAGTTCACGAGAAACAAAGGATGGAAGAAGAAAAGTAGAAAGACTTTATTCTGATCTTAAATCACAATTTCATGCGCTCAAGAAGAAGCACGTCTGTTTTTATAACATTCATATAACATTCACCTTTTCTCTCTTCTTCTTCTCTTCATACTGAATACTAAACAAATAAAAGAGAACCTGAGCAATAACCAGAACCAGTCAGAACTGGGCTGGGTTCTGCCCTGTAAGCCAATCATTTAGCCAGACCTCTGTGGTCTCCCGCCTCTGCCAGCTATTGGTTCATGAGAGGGGTGGGAGGGAGTTATTTAGACTTTAGAAATGTGGTTTATGTATCCAGATATGACATCATCATAGTCTGGCAGCGCCGCCGTCGGGGGCGTGGCCTCGCTGCCCTCGCTGCCCTCGGCGTCCGGCACCGAGCCGCCGCATCTCCGCCTGCACTACTGAAATAATCAGCCGGCTCAGACGAGTCGTCATTAGATGCTTCATTTGACAGATTTGGTGTTGAAGTTATATTTTGTTTTTGCTGTAAAAGTTTTGGATGATTGAAGTGTAGGATGTTATTGAAATTCCACTTTGAATTCTGCGACTGATACTGATGCGCCATCCATGGCGGGTTGGCTTGTTTTTTTTTACCCCCAAATAGAAGCTGACGTCTTATAATGGTTATTGTTTTTGATGTGGATCATATCGGTATTTGGTGTATTACTTTACTACTACTATGATGTGACTCTATACTGCTGTGATGTGGTTATTGTCCACATGCTGCTGTACATTTTATTTTAGGGACCATTGAAGAGAGACTCCGCCCTCACCTAGTGGCGGGCGGCCAATGAGAGCCTCCTCACAGGGAGGCGACGTTATTGCCAGGCTGGATGGGAGCGATGATGATGATGATGGCGATGATGATGATAATGATTATAAATGGAGGGCTGGATAAGGGCCAATGAATCATGGTCAGACAAGCGGGCAAAGCCACGCCCACCACCTCCATCTCCTCTGATGACCCGCAGAATGATGTCATCATCAGACCTGCAGACTGACTGACTGACTGACTTATACCATGTTACTCTTTTACATATTCTATGAAATTCTATTTAATGTTTATTATACCGTATGAACGCTTGCATGAATCGATGCCTGGCTGAATAAAATTGCCTCCAACATCTGACCTTGATCGTATCACAACTCCATGATCATGAGCTGCTGTGACAGCCAGGTGAGCTCATCCATGTTCGACACCAGACCAATTAAACTTTATTAATTAAACTTTAGATGGCTCCTGTTCTTTGTCATTTCTAGTTTACCCGCACAGATGTGTGTGTTCAAGTGTGTATACGTGTGTTTCAGACCATAGAGACGATGCTATTAATGCTATTAGGATACTTCAATGACTGAAACTATATGAAACGTTCTTAAAGGTGACTTGGTCTAACTGACACACTGCAGGTGCGGCAGCGACCCTGCTGGTGGACTCCCGGACTCCAGGAGTCTGAACTTTTGAAGAACTTCCGGAGTCCGGACTTCCGAAGCTGAGTGGACTCGGGTTGACCCGAACCTCTGAGTACTGAGAAACGGCCCATGTGTTTGTCCTGGCTGAATCTGGGGTCAAAGGTCAATAGGTGTCGCTCACCGTGCGTGAGGTCAAGTGACCGGCGAGTAACTAAGTACGGCACAGGCACAGTTAAAAGTACATAACGCTGCTCTGCGACGCACGTTTTTGCGCGCGCACGTTTGATTCATGACGTCACACACTTGCAACCAAAACTGCGCGCAGAAACGCTTTTATCGCCTCGGTGCAGGTGACGTCATCGCGGAGCAGCGCCGGGAGCGAGCGTGTTAGCGCCGCGGTTCCGGTTCGGCGGGACTCACCCGGTGTTGTGCAGCATCGCGACTCATGAAGCGGATCCGTCGACAGACCAAGAACAACGAGGCTCTGGACCTTTCACCCACTTCCAGGATCCTCGGGAAACCGGAAATTACCGAACACCCACTCTACTCCACTTCCGGTCCGCAGCCAAAGATGCTCGCCGCCTTATGACGACGAAAGATTTTACCTGAACCAAATCCTTCTTTCGGTGGTTTTATTCTGAATAAGCTTTTTTTAATATATATATATATATATATACACGTATAAAAACTTTATGAGAACACACGAACAGAGCAGATAAAGTTTATTGGTTCCCGGTTGCGTCTATGAACAACAGGACCAGTTTCCATGGAAACTGACTGACAGCAGCGCAGGCTTCTTTGGTTGACTCCGACTGATAAACTGCAACTGTGAAACTTTTTTAATCTTGATTGAACATTGGTGAACATTCATATGCAAGATGTGGAGGGTTTGTCAAAGCTTTATTTACACCAGCGGAAGACTTTAACAGTCAGTTACAGACACACAGCAGCGGCAAGAGGTCAAAGTTCACCTCCTCCAAAACGCTGCAGGCCTCCGCAGCATTTTTGCTCTTCACATTTCAGAACTGTTCTGCTGGTTTTGGCGGAGTTCAGGAGTGACGAGCAGGGACGACCAACGCCAAACACGTTCTGAGCCGGAACCTTCCTGCACCTTCAGCCCAGAGAGGGACCACAGCTGCAGCAGGTTCCCCAGGTGTCGCTGGTGCCTGAGGTTCTAAGGAGACGTCATCCCTTTTCTTCAATTCACCAGAGTGTCTGGTGAATTGTGTGTGTCTCATGTTTATGTAGCGACGTCACAGAGCGGGAACGAGCCACTCGCGATCTTCACAGCAAATAATCTACGTTGGTAGGTCGCAGTTGTCTGACCACCGCCTTGAAAAATAATCCCTGTGGTATTCACGCTTTGTTGCAGTGTGATATTACCACCAACCCCTGTGTCGCTGCCTACTGCTCTAGCTTAGTAAGTAACCGAAATTGGAAGACTATTTGGCCTCTCCCACATAAATATCTTCTTTCCAATAAAGTAATTCTTTCAAAATAATACAGATACTACCAGGCTAAGCATGATCTTCTTGAGTTTAAAAGAGACGTTTGTGTTGAATGTTCTTTTTGTGAAGTGTCCCCAGAGACGACGGTTCACTCGTCCTGGCGGCGCCCTCATACAAACGCATTCTGGAAGGATGTATCCCGATATGTCGGTGACAATATTTACTCTCAGTCTGTTCCTCGCTGGGATAACGTATTGTTTGGTTTTGTCAACTGCAATAGCAACAAACAAAGAATTCTATATAATCAATTTGATTATTATTCTTGCAAAATTTCACATTCCTAAACCCAAATTTAGTCATACAAAACTGCTTTTTTAAACTTTGAGAAAGAAAACAAACAATACATAAACACCATATCCGACTTGAAGAACGAAAAAGCACTAAAAACTGATTTATGTTCCTTATTTAACAGTTTTATTTAAAGTCCCACCCCCCCCGACTAATTTTTCGTGTTCTTTTTCTTTACTGTTATTAATTTCATTTAAAATGTCATGTTAGATGAATAAAAAAATAAAAAAAAGCTCTCCAGGGTAAATGACGTCAGAACGATCCTCTATCACGTGACGCTGATGCTGCGCGGCGGCGCGTCACCTGTCGGGCCCGCGCGCCGCCATGTTCCCGCCGTGGCGTCACCAAACAGGAAGTGAGCTCGTCGTTCTCCATGGTCGCTGCCTGGCTGCGGGGCGGCAGGCTCGCGCGCTCAACGGCTCTTCCTCGCGGACCATGGACGGGTGAGCGCGGGAAAACGCTCCCGAATTCCCCCCGAACACGCCCGGACCGTCGCGCCGCGCAGCGCCGCGCCGCGCCGCGCCGCGGCGGGCCTCCTTCCCCGCTTCCTTCCCCGCTTCCCTCCTT
>CAAKHG010050086.1:0-10830 GCA_901007715.1 Dactylopterus volitans | reverse complement strand
TCCGCATACATTTGGCATTGAGCGCTTCTGGAGCTGTCGCGTCACTCATTATTATATAAACTAAAAAGCAAGGGGCCCAAAATTGAACCTTGTGGAATCCCAACCGACAAGTCTGGACAGTTGACAGGGTAGAGTTAGATCTAACCCATTGATCTCACTGCTCAAAATAAGACTGAAACCAAGCGATTGTCTCATCTGAGAAATTATATGCTTTGAGTTTATTCAGGAGAATTTTGTGGTTAACAGTATAAAAACCCAGGAACACTTTCACCACTACATTTCCTTCACCTAGTAACTGTTTCATTGCTTCGTTGCAGCCCATTAACTCCAGGAAAGACGCCACAAATACCGAACCTTTACTTGCCGTTTACCTGCTCTTCCATCTTTTTCCTTCAAGGCATCTGAGCGAGAGATGCAGTGGGTGATCCGGGCCGCTGTGGTGGCGGTGGGCTTTGTTAGTACGTCACTCACCCGCTTCAGCAACAGCATCATATTGTTTTGGTTCATCGGTGCCGAAGTGGCCTACAACATTATCTTTCCTCAACTCCTCTGTGTCCTCTTCTTCGAAATTTCCAACGGTTACGGGGCTACCATGGGCATGCTAGTGGGACCTTTGGTACGACTGCTAAGTGGAGAGAAATCACTTGGCCTGCAGCCGGTCATCCACTTCCCAGGATGCCGTCTTGAGGATGGCGTCTATGTCCAGTACTCCCCAGTTAGGACCATCTCTATGCTGTCTGCCTTGGCTGCCATCTTGTTTTTTTCCTACCTGGCTCGTCTGGTTTTCAACAAGGGCCTGCTTCCTGAGAGGTGGGACGTGTTTAAAATGAAAGCCAAGTGCTCAACACTGACACCTACAGGTGGTGCCACAAAGTACAGCGAGGATCTACGCCTGAGTAGACAAACCAGTCAGGCTGAGGCATCAGAACCAATGATGGGCTCCACAAGTTAGTGGGTTTTCTAACATAATAATCATACGTGTGGTCATTCTCCAGCCTACACTCACAGACCACTTTATTATCTCCCAGAGAACTGACCATCACTGGATATGTTCTCTTTCTGGACCATCCTCTGTAAACCCTAGAGATGGTTGTGTGTGAAAACCCGAGTAGATCAGCAATTGCTGAAATACTCAAACCAACAACTATGGCACCTTCAAAGTAACTTAAACCACCTTTCTTCCACGTTCTGATGCTTGGTTTGCACTTCAGCAGACCCTCTTGAGCGCGTCTGCATGCCTAAATGCATTGAGTTGCCGCCTTGTGATTGGCTGATCGGATAGCTGTGCTTATCAACCAGTGTCGGCCGGGTCCTCGCACCCATTGCAAGTTGGGTTGTGCAGCAGCAGCTAGCTGTCGGGTGTAGATTATGGCTCTTGAAGGATAGTAAATATGTCTGTAGAGTTCCATCAAATGTACCGCCGAGACTGCGTTGTTGAAATTTTGTAAGGCGGCACGTCCCACTCATTTTCCCCTTGTCCATGCCCAAGAACACTAAAACATGGAAATAAACGTTACATCTGACCAAACTTTTGACTTGGTTACACTGAGAGGTGTTCTTTAAAATTTTGTCACCCTAATTCATTTGAACAGGATGGCCAAAATATTAGTGATGTCCGTCAATCGCCCCTTTCCCAACAACATTCCCAGGAACTTTTAGTTCCTGGAACTTATTTACCCGGGTAAAAGAATTCCTGGTAATCGGTGTGGTTTGCATTCCCGGAGCACGCCAAGGTTCAGGAGAATTTATTCAAAGCAGTCTGATGACGTAAAAGAAGCCAAACTAAACTTCCCCACAACTTACACAGTACTTATACTGTACTTCAATTTTGATGCCATGTGAGTGAACAGACAGATAGATATTCGGCCAGATTTTTTAAATTAAATTCAAATGGATATCAAAAGGTGCAAAAACAAAGGGACATGAGATTTACGGCACAAAAAAAGTCAGTAAAGAGTTCAGGCTTCTGGCCTAATAGTGTCTGGACCTCCCGGTTCTGCCGTCTTGGGTTGTCACGTCCCCTGAGAACGTTTCCTCCACTTGTGGCGAGTCTGTAAGGTCCGTTTCGTCCGGAAATCACAACACATAAATCAGTGTTCCGCTCAGGGCGACAACACCAACAGGTCCAGTTCGCTGTCCGCGATTCAGCTTTTGCGGCAGGCCCATTGACCGGTTAGCATTAGCATTAGCTTAATTTCGCTCTGGCTCACTAAACAATCGACGCGCGGCTGACTCCTGTTACAGCGTGTAACAAGCTAAACGGTGAACATCCATGTGATTTGCCTTTGTTCCGCTGGTCCACCGCCTCCCGCGTATGTTGGCTCATGGCTGCGAGCGGCCAGGTTGCCGAGTCCTTCGTTGTCGCGGTGCCAGGTGGCGGTCTGAGGTCCAATGTTTAGTGTTTTATTTATTTGGCTAAACATGTGTAACATTTCATTAAATGCACATGTACAATTGGTTGTGCCCATTGTGTACGATTGTATGATTAATGGAAATTGTTAAAAATTACACAATGATTGCAAACCTTTATAATTATGATTATTTAATGTACATGTAGTGGGGCAGGCCAGTGTACGCATCCTGGCTTAGATGTGAATAATAAACCCAGCGCTTGGATCAAACCAATTCAGCGTGTGTCTTCTGTCAGTGATGGGATCAGAGGTTGTTTGTTTTTTGCATACCTTTTTTTTTTTTTCTTTTAATGCAACACCACCTCGTGTCCAGCACAAAGTCTAAGTTAATGTTCAAGATGCTCCCTATTCATAATCTCAAAATAGCTGGACCTTTGCTTTCTGAGAAAGGAGTCCCTTATCTTTAAAGGTGGAGTTCATGGCTTTTTCCCCCCGAATTTTCAGCCAGTCTTTCACTCAGCAGCAAGCAAAGAGCCAGTCAGCCAGTCCATCATGGCAGTCAACATCCCGGGAGTGATAGTGATTGTGATTTTTTACCTGCTGGTGCTTGGAACCGGCATCTGGGCTTCCCTCAAGTCGAAAAGGCAACAGAAGAAAAGCGCCGGCACTGAAATGGAGATGGCCCTGCTGGGAAACCGCCGCATCGGTTGGGTGGTGGGGATCTTCACGGTGACAGGTGAGGCCTTCACAGGTGGCTACAGTATACTAGCATTGACTTGTATGCGCTGAGATAAAGCAGATAAAAACCAGGTGAAACAGACCTCCCTTAACTTTATCCCGGCATCAGTTTTAATTTGAAAATGAGCTGAGATGGTTACTTGGTGATGCCCAATGGTTTCCATTAAGTAAATTAATTTAGCCTTTGTAGCCTTTTCAGTGAATTATTACAATAATAGTTCCCCTAGAGGGAAGTTTGTATGATACCATCACCCCTTAATGGTGATCCTTGATCCTTGACCCAAATCAAGGAAGGTTTTTAACTTCTCCAATCGATTTAATGACAAGATGGTGCAGTTTTAACCCAAGAAAGCCTGACAGCGTGCCACACACACACACAAAAAAAAACTTAGTTAAACAACCAGCAGGTGGTGATGCTCCAGAGGGAAGTCTACTGTTTTATGCTCAATTGGCTGTATTTTAATTAAAAGCAAAAAAATGCATCTTAGGGGCACAGGGATTTATGAATATTAATAGCTATGATAACCCTGCATTAGTGGATACATGCTGAACAGCTCTGTACTAATAATTTTTGATCAGTAGCATTTAATAGGTCATTGACCATTACAACATACGTAGTTAACACTTGAAAAACTTTAGCCTTTTTTTTAACAGACAACAGCGCTTTCATGCACAAACGTGAAACAAAAAAGTCCAACTACTTACTCAGTGTAAGAAAATCCATGTCTCATATAGTCGCTGTCATACTTGCGTTCCAACGCTCAACTAGCCCATTAAAAAGAAACTTTGCAGGTCTTCTTCTGTGCTGTGAAATGGTGGGTGTCAATCAGCATCTCAGGGCATTATCGCCACCTGCTGTTAAGGACTGTGAATAGAGCGCACTCTGCTGCATAAAAAAATCCGGTCTTGGGTGAAAAGTCAGACAAAAAAATGGTCCATATGGACGCATTAGGGAAGAAAACCATCACAGGACCAGTGTGCCCTGCCCAGAGGGTTACCGGGGCCCCACCCTGGAGCCAGGCCTGGGGGTGGGGCTTGTCGGCGAGCTTTGGCCCACGAGGTCCAGTCAGGTCCAGCCTGACATAGAAACATGGGTCCGTCCTTCAGTGGGCCCACCACCTGCAGGAGGAACCACATGCGTCCGGTGCAATGTGGATCGGATGGCGGGCCACTGCTGCCCCCGAGACCCGGATAAGCAAAAGAAGATGAGACGAGAAAACCTACCAGACTTCCAGTCCAAACTTCCATCTGGAAGCTTTTCATGCTTGCTCTTCATCTTCAAACTATCCATGTTTGACGCAGCCAGGTACTCATCCAAACACGGATCACAGGAGGAGGTTTGGGCCAATCCTGGTCATGTGAATTTGCTTAAAGCAATCATGTGTTCCATCTAGATTATTCACAAGCCAACCAAAAAGCCCCCAAAATGGCGGCTGAGCGACACAGCTCGCCACTTACCCCCAAAAACCAACTCACAACTGAACTGGGAAAGACATCAGCTCATCATGTTGCGGCCCTGACAGCAGCGCACACTTGTGATTCAAGACAGTTTCATGCAGCTCGGTGGCAGAAAGAAGCAGTTGCGTATGGGTTTGGAGCAGCGGTCCTCAACCTTTTTAGCGCCATGGACCGGTTTAATGTCAGACAATATTTTCACGGACCGGCCTGTGGCGCATTAACACAACAAAAACAAAATGATACGACCAACACAAAAACTGCGGTATTTTATAAATATAATAATAAACGTGAATCCACTGTGTACTTGTATGTAACGTGATTAGCAGCGTCCTCCCGGCATGCGCCAAAAACATAATGAGAGTAACATCCTCTCTGCCCACTAACACTCTCTGGTCGCTATGGTAACGCTTAAACATGCCTTTAAAATAAGATACACCACAAAACAAATTCGAAACACGTGAAAAATATAACTCAAAATAACGCTAAATCAATGAGAGCCCCGAGCTCGTTTATAGCTTGTTGACGCGGAGGCCCTCAGTAATTGCTTCTGTCCTTCTTGTTACAGCTTTTTCTTTCAAAATACTCGAAAGGCTTGTTTTTTTTAACACAGGGTGCTTGGTCTCCAAGTTGCGAAGCAGTTTTCGAGGGCTTCATCGCCTTATTGGAGAGCCGGTTCGCCGCATATCATGCGGTGTGGGCTCGGCGTGTGGGGGTCACCTGTCGCAATAAATCCGTATTTTAAGTCGGTCTCCTGGTTTTGTCTGTTAAATGCAGCTTTCTTTTTCTTCGTGGTCATGGGCTTTGCAAAGACGGCTGAATTTTTTTTTTTTACTCATTTTGCTAGCTCGTGGGTTCAACATTAGCATCTTGGCATGCGTCAAGAGTGAGTCAAGAAGAGACGGATGGAATGGAGAGAATTTGCTCTTTTTTCAAAATGAAACATTGTTCAGACTGGGATGATAAACAAAACGGCAATAATGTAAGTTATTTATCCTTTCTGTGCGGCCCGGTACCAAACGACCCACGGGCCGTTACTGCTCCGAGGCCCGGGGGTTGGGGACCGCTGGTTTAGAGGATGACACCACTGAGTGCACAGGATTACCAGGGAACTCGTATTTTGAGGCTTTAAGACAGTGTCAACGCAATGTTTCTGGTGTAAAAAAATGACACAATGTGTTTTTTAAAACAGTGTTTGAAAAGTTTTAACTGATGCTCTTCCGCCATGGCACACACCCAAAAAGCTTACCTTCAACGAAAGAAACAAATGAAGAAATATGACCAATGAGCTAACAAACCTCAGGCCAATACACAAGCTTCCATTCATATCAAATGCAAAACTCCTTTCATCTAGAAAACAATTTCCTTCAAAGTAATTTCAGTCAGACTTTGGAGGTACCACAGGCCTGAAATTGCGACTCTTAAGATGATCACAATTACGATTTGTGATGACCAGGGAAACAGAGATGATTCAGGCGCAGGGTTAGACCAGTGCACGGAGGAAAGTTCATAAATCTAACATTCATTACCATAAGCCAGCTCGATACGCAGTTAGAAGATCAGTGAGGCAAGCACAGTGGACAAGGAGGCAGGCAAAAATCCAAAGTCCAAATATTTGCCATTTCTGGTTACGAACCAAAAATGGCAAACTTACAAAGAAACACGCAAATAAGCGGGCAGTGTTCTGTATGCCTGCGTGGTGATTAAAACCGCTGTGCTTGTGAATATTGGTGGGAAACAGAGCAAAGACAGGTGGCTAAACTAGGACGACAAGAGTCAAAATAGAGGCTACTAGACAAAAGACGAAACGCAAATGAAATGTCCAAAATACACACGGCTGCATCATGACCCAGTTTTTATGGAATCATTAACGCATATATATGATATCATTATTTGATCCCAGAGAAGATTGGTAATTAAAGCTTTGGCGTTGTTGAGCCAATAAATTGCTCTCTGTGTGTGTTCATCCATTCTGTAGCCACGTGGGTCGGAGGAGGCTTTATTGTCGGCACAGCTGAGATGGTATACACACCCTCAATGGGACTGACCCATGTGGTCCTGATGCTGGCGGCCTACAGCGCATGTTTTGCTTTTGGTAAGAGTTAAAAAATGTCCTCACTGGCAACCTTTGTCTGAATGTGTAATGAAGTAATTATTGGTTTGACCAAGACAGTTAGAAATGCTATAAAGCTACAAATGACCTCCGACCACCACTCTGAGATGGCCAAGCTACATATCTATTTTGACACTGATTTACTTCATGCATGATGCCACATAAAAAAACAAACAATAACAAAACAAAACATATGAGTATGTTGGCAAGGTTAACCCTCCGAAGCATAAGTGGGTCAAAAATAACCAGGTGAGGTTTTCTTCTTGCAATATCTTTGTAAAGAAAAGTTATTATTGTTTTATAGTCAATATATTCCTCTAGAAACATGATTTTGATATAATGCCATTAAAAATTTTAATTCGACTTTTGTACATTTTAAGAAATTGTAGTTTTTGTATTACGACCCCACATTTGGTTAACTGGGTCTAAAATGACCCGTAATAGGATTGATTCTATTGCTGCGTTCGTTTGGAATCAGTTTTCTTTGTTTTCAATTGCCACTGTTCAAAATGTTTCTTCCAAATGTTAAAAAAAAGTGAAAAATAAGAACAACTCAAACATGAAATCATTGTTGTGTGCACAATACAAAACGTAAACATAAATGGTCATTCGAAACTAATACGGGTCATTTTTGACCCACTAATGGAAGAATACAGGTCCAATCACTCGTGAATATAGGGCTTAAAAACTTGCTTTTACCACAGAGGACTTATAACCGTTGAATGTTTTTGTTTTGTTTTATTTTTCTTACGTTGCTTGTTAATTGTGACGTGTTCTCTCTCGCTCTCTCTTTTTTTTCATGAATCAAGGTGGCTTAGTCTTCGCAAAGCCAATGAGGGACAGACAGTATATGACAATGATGGACCCTTTCTACATCAAGTATGGAAAAGTAATAACAGCTTTCTTGTGCCTGGTGTCAATTTCCCTCGACATGATGTGGGTACCCGGGACGCTAATGGGTCTAGGTAAAGTAAAAGACCGAAACACTGCACACTCACCGGCCACTTCATTAGGTACATGCAGTCTATCACACGGCAGCAGCCCTGTGGATTTACTGTAGACATGTAGACATGGTCAAGAGGATCTGCGGAAGTGCAAACCGAACATCACAATGGAGAAGAAAGGTGGTTTAGGTGGCTTTGAAGGTGTCATGGTTGCTGGTCTGAGTGTCCCAGCAGCTGCTGATCTACTGGGGTTCTCGCACACAACCATCTCTGGGGTTTACAGAGGATGGTCCCACAAAGAGGAGATACCCAGTGATGGTCAGCTCTCTGGGAGACAATAAAGTGGTCGGTGAGTGTAGACCGGAGAAGGTGTTGCAGCGACCACAGGTTGCTTCAGTGTACATAAAGTATTGGCTTGTAGGTGCCAAAAAAACTACCAGTTGATGTGCATGTGTAATGGACCAGGACACGAAAGGAAAAAATGGGTGGGAACGATAGAAAAAATGAGCACGTATTAATGACCACACGATTGTTATGTTAGAAAACCCACTAACTTGTGGAGCCCGTCATTGGCTCTGATGCCTTGGAATGGTCCCAAAAAAGAGAACATATCCAGTGAGTGGAGATTTTCTTGCAGAAAAAGCTTTGTTCGTGTCAGAGGAGAATGGCAAGACCTGAGTAAGTGGCTGGTGGGTGTAAATCCTCACATACGTCCTCACAAACGCTGGCTGAACTTGATGTCACCAATCGAAACTGTTTGACAGGCGCAACCTTGAGTGTGGTCCTGGATGTGTCCTACAGTCTGTGCGTCTGGGTCTCTGCTGCTGTGGCCATCACCTACACTCTGCTGGGGGGCCTCTACTCTGTGGCCTACACTGATGTTATACAGCTTATCCTCGTGTTCTTCAGTCTGGTGACTTTGCAGCACTTTTAGTTTCTGTAGCATCGCTTCCTACATGTAGTAAAAAAAACTGTACTGGGCACTTTGGAGGTTTGGTACATTTGCACCCCAACCCTTTTTTATTCGTCCCCGCAGTATCTCTGTGTTCCCTTTGTCCTGCTGTACCCTCACACAAGGGACATCAGTGAGACACTGATGAACAACACCTTGCATGGTCCCTGGATCGGTTCACCAGAGCTGAAAGACATCTGGAAGATGATTGATTACTTCTTATTCTTGGTAAGCTGAAGAAACAATATGGGTAAGGTTGAATTTTATTCTCTCCAACGGCCACAGACACCTTCTTTATTGTAATATTTAAGTAGTGGACACTTTTCCTTCATAGTTACAATATCAGAAGTGCACTATTATCTTCAAGAATATGTGCACACATTTCAAGGTGGACAGTTAAACAGCGTCTTTCCTTTCAGAGGAGAGCAGAAATTTGCCACTAATGGGATACCACTCTTGTGCAATTGCCTGTCTAGGCTCTGGGAAGTCTGGGATATCAGTGCTTCCACCAGAGAACCTTGGCAGCCTCCTCCACAGCCACAGCCAGGCTCACATGCTACGCTGCTGCAGTCACCATCTTCGTATTCGGGACACCTTCTTTGCTGATCGGGGCAGCCGCTGCATCGACAGGTAACGGCGACTGCTGGTAGCACCACAGCACTCAGACGATCTCATAAATAATAGGTGACAACGTCTATGTAGACCAATATCAGCATTACCAGAGGACAAACCCCTTGAGACTTTCGGGACCCCCCCTGACAAGCTGACATTTATGGCTGAATATCACGAAATCTATTGACTGGATCTCCATTAAATTCTGACATATCCTTGATGCCTAAGGATGAGTCCTACTGACCTTCGAGTCTCCCCTGACTTGATCTCTCCCACCACTAACAAGTTGACATTTATGGCTGAAATCATTCACTGAAGCACATTTATTCTTGCATTCAAACTTTTCGGTGTCTTTCAAACATTTTTTTATGACAGTAATATTTTTCCACAGAAAAAAAAAATGTGCCATTGAAGTGAATGGACATGCTCAGCTAATTCTGCTTGTTATACTTTCAGTTTCATAAGCTTTAGAGCCAAGGACTTTTTACGCTTCATCACCAGTTTTTTTGCGACCATGTTTGCATTGGCTCAGCAATTGTCAGCGTTACCTCAACGATTCAATTAAACATTTTGTGCAGGGAATCACATGAACACGCACTCAAGCCCTGTTTCCACCAAGCAGTTCAGTTTGGCTCAGCGCGCGTTGTGAAGGTGATTCGACGTGATGAATAAACCCCGCCTTCCATGCACTGTACGGTCCACGGTGGAAACGCAAACTGCATCCAGGGTTTACCGTCCCACTGCGTAACTGAACCGAACTGCTTGATACAAACGGGGCTTGACATGATAAACAGTTCAAAAATCACACCTGCTAAGTAATGATCTCACAGAGCCGCTGGCACGGCTGGAGACTCTCAGGAAAATATCCGCGGCAACTGTTTCAGTCTCGAGGCCTCATGCTGAAGCAGCGTATGTTAAACTCAAACTGTGAAATTCAAAGGGATCAGGTGACTGAAAGGTGATTACAGTGGTTATCGTTACGAAAACATTAAAGTGGAACATTTTTTTTACACCGCCTAATGTTTAGAGCTGTGGTTCCCAAACCACGGCCCGTGGGCCGGATATGGCCCACCTCCACATTTGGCCCGACCCCTGGAACAAGACGCATTTTGATTTTTTTTTCATATACGGTGCGTGACAAAAACATAGGACCACCCATTTTTAGGGGGTAAGTTATTTTTTTAAATAAATCATGTTACTATTTATTTCCTGACTTTTTTCTGTGAAGAACCCAGAGAGAGTTATTTGGTTATTATTTATTTCATTAATAGTGTTATTATTTATTTCCTGACTTTTTGTTTCTGTGAAGAACCCAGAAAGGGTTATTTGGTTCTGTGTGGCTTTCTGGAAAACAATACATTTGTACGTTTAGGCTCCCCTGCGATCGTCACACTTTTTCTGTTACAAACTGACCCGGACCCCCCATCAGAGGAGGGAAAAGTTATGTGGCCCTCACAGGAAAAAGTTTGGGGACTTCTGCTTTAAAGTATATAAAAGGCTCCTTTATTAAAAGCATTCCAGTACATATTGTGACCGTTTTCAAGCTTCCCTCTTTTGTATCCCTTCCTCAGACTGGAACCTGACTTCCTACGGTTCTCCATCTCCGTTTGAGCGCGGCGAGGGAGCCCAAATCCTCCCGATCTCCCTTCAAAACCTCACCCCTCC
>CAAKHG010050084.1:53396-74570 GCA_901007715.1 Dactylopterus volitans | reverse complement strand
CGGGGTGGGGGGCCAAAAAAAAAAAAAAAAAAAAAAGCAACTAAAAGGGCTCGTGACATTTCGTTCTTATGGAACGTGGACGGTGAAACCCGGAGAGGATTCGCGCGCTCGCGTCCCGCGATTTCCTGTCACCCTACGTTGCTGAAGAGCTCGGCCGCCTGCTCCAGCAGTCCCACGAGGCCGCTCTCGGTGAAGTAGCGCCCGGAACACACGCCGTCCTCATCCGGGGACAGGATGTCATCCGACACCGCCGACTCCTCCAGCACGTTGGAGGAGATGCACTGAAGGGGAGGAAGGGATGGGGGGGGGGCAGCCAGTTAGCTAATCAATCAATTAGCCGCCTTAATCATATAATCAATCCCGTGGCGGACTTTAAAGGAGATATCCTACAGTGGGAAATGGAACTAATGTGATGACCGTCCAATCAGTGACCTGTTGACTGCTGCAGTTTAGGATGTCTTGTACCAGAGCGCCGCGTGCGTGCGTGCGTGCATGCATGTGTGTGTGACAGTTACTGCTGCGGCGGTTTGTTTTCACATTAGTCTGCTCATGTGTTCCCACCGGAGCGCATTTGCCCCCCCCCCCCCCCCCCCACCCCCCCTCCTTCAAACTTCAAAGGCGTCACATTACAAAAGGGAACCATATTTGTATGCTGACGCGACGAGCGCACAGCTCCCCCCGCTGGACGCGCGCGTGCACCAGCCAAATCTGGAGATCATCCGCGGGGGGACACACGCGATGTGTATGTGTGTGTGTGTGCGCGTGTGTGTGTGCTTGTCGTGCCTCTCCTCGACAAAAACAACCCGACAGCTACAGCCGACCGCTGGCGTCTGCTTAATTTTGCGGAGGAGGGGGCGACAAGCATGTTTTCTTCCCCCCGCTCGTCCGTCCCCTACCTGGAAGGTGACGCTGCCCACAGGCAGGTACTTGTGGTCCTCCAGCATGCTGAGGTACTCGGCCACCAGGGCGGCGGCGTGTACCAGGCACATGGCCGACTCCGTGTAGCACTTCCTGTTGTTGTGCTTCTCGGCCATGTTCTGCAGCCAGGTCAGACGGAGGTCAGGAGACGTCTGGTAGCCCTTCGCTATCCTGGGGAGGAAGGGAGAAGTCATCTCCTTTGATTAACCACATGAAACTCTAAGCGGGGCCTAAATCTCTTTGGCCGAGAGGGCAACAAACAAGCGAGACGACGTGGGAGAGATTAAGGGAGAACTATCCGGCGCTGCACAAGATTAAAGAAAAAAAAAAAAAGCACACGCAAGTTGATTTACATAACAATACATCTCTATATTTGGGAAGCGAATGTGTACATCACGGTGATTGTGATTACCTTTTTATGGGCAACAAAAACATAACATGGAAAATGCCTCCCTCCATGCTCATGGAATGCATAAATAGCCATTGTGCTAGCGTTAGCGCGGGGATAAATCACAAAACGCTGGCGCGGGTTTGTTTAGAAGCCAGCGAGTCGCCGCGCCGTAAATGACAAATGAATTGGGCATCTGGAGACCAAATGTCTCCTGCGTCGTAATGACCTTCGTGCTGGGAGCCGAGAGCGTAAAGCTGACGGGTCATTCTGCACAGCTGTCTCACACACACACACGCACACGCACACGCACACACACACACACACACACACGCCAACCCCTGCCAGGTGAACAGGACCGAAAGCCAAACAGAAAGGTGCATGATAAATGGCGCATGTAGGCGGCGTTAGCGCTTGGTGAGGTGAAACGCCTGAATCAACATACAGCAAATGTATGCTCTTTTTGTCTCGCCAGCCCCCCCCCAACCCTCCTCACCCTTAGTGCTGTCTCACACACACACGCACACACACACGTGCACACTGTTTGCATTTGCATATACACAAAGCTCGATCTGAGGGCTAAACTGCTACCACATGGTTGCCATAGCGAGGCCAGTAAATAGAGGCAAAACAGCCCAGGCCACAGAGAAATAGGAACCAGCAGTGACAAAGAGAGAAGCTACGGGGGGATGAGAGAGGGAGGGGGGGAGGGAGAGATAGAGAGAGAGAGAGAGAGAGAGAGAGAGAGAGAGGGAGGAAGGGGACGAGAGACATTGATGGACAGGGGACGAGGCTTGTCTGGGGTTTCTCACCTGTACATGAGGTCCATGAGCATCTCGGGATCTTCCTGGAACTCCCTCATTTTCACCGTGTCCGACAGAATGCTGTTGAGGTTCCTCAGGAGCTCGTCGACCTGAAAACCCGCAAAAAAGCCGAAGGGGAGGCGATGTCAGCGCGCGGGGGCGATGTCGGCGACTCGGAGAAAACGGCCGGAAGCTCGGTTTGCGGCCGCGTGCGCCGCTGCATACCTGCGAGGGCAACTGCGTGCTCTGCATCTCCGCGTCCTCCTCCGCGTAGGCCAGGATGGTGCGGAGCGAGCAGCGCAGGTACTCCTCCTGGAAGTCCGACGACTTGCCCACCAGGGAGGCCAGGGACATGGTGACCTGCATCTTCACCCTCGAGAAGTTCTGATCGGGGGCGGAGAGGACAGGGTTGGGAGGGTTTCTGCAGGGTTTATCTTGAGATTCTTGCGTTTGAGTTTCCATTAACGGCCGACGTCTGTATTCATCTTAACAACGGGGAGCTTATTGCCTGATAGTCCGAGGATATGCAGATATGACCTTAAATATTACTAGTGTGCAGTGTGCAAGAGGTACCAACACTACACTGCAAAGAGTCAGAGAAGAACATTGTCCAATTTCTAGTCGAAACTAGCAAAAGCAGTGCGTAAATACCTTCATGTAGGACACAAATTATGTTTTTTCCCCTTGAAATAACAAAACCGGGCCTTTGCACGGCAGCCTGCAACATCAGTGAATGAGTGTGTGGGTGAAATGTGAGCATGAAGAGATCAGGGAAGCGACCTTGATGCCACGTAAAGCAGCCTGAGCAGCCGTTAAGCTGGAAATGGTGTTAAATAAATGCAGAGAGTTCCTCGTTTGCCGTCCATCTTCCACTAAAAGAATGCATTTTTGCTGTCTAACAGATATATGACAGACGTAAACTTTCAAAGCGGTTATACTAGTTTGCGATAAAAGTTTAAATTAAGCTAAAAATGGTGGACCACATTGTGTAGAATGAAAAAAAGGGACATTTTAAGGGTGCCAAATTTGAAATTTGAAATTGCTATTTGTATTTCCGGTTTGGACTTGATTTTTTGGGACCTGCAATCAGCCAGGTCCCAAAAAAGTCATTTATGAAGAGCATTCACATGCATTTTCTCCAGTTATGTTGACTCTGAATTGCTGACGCGATGCAGAAAGTTGCAGGTAAGGAAGGACATGAATTTCAATGGCATATTTTTTTAAGAAACCACTCGGCATTGTAAAAATAAAAAAAATAAAAAGTGTAAATGCAAGAAGAAATGTGCTTGGAAAGCTGAACATTTTGACAGCGGAATGGTTTCTGCAGCTTAAAGTTTGAAGGCGCGGTACAACGAATCATGTGCAAAACTGTCAAGAAGTAGAAGTAGAAGAGGAAGAAGGAGAAGAAAAGCAACAAGAATAGCAAGATGATGAAGAGGAAGAACTGGAAACACAAGTTAACAAACAAAAATGCTAATATTGTATATTAGCACGCAAACCCCAGTATTCTGTCTATAACACACGCAAGGGAGATTTTCCAATTTTTCTCCCCCAAGTCATCAAATCTCGCGTCTCTGGAGAAACTCTCCTCGGCTTTAATTTACAACGTTGCGGCGGAGAAATGCGCACGAGGCGCCGGTGAGATCGAAGCCCCGGTGTCGTCCTCTCCCTGCATCTCCTCGCCCCTCCATCCTTCGCGCTACCTGTCCTACATAGCAGGCCTGAAAAACACCCATCGCCATCCGCCACAGCAGTGTGTGTGTGTGTGTGTGTGTGTGTGTGCGCGTGTGTGAAGCCCCATCTATCTCCAGCATGACCAGCTAAGCGGGAAATGATCTCCCATTAGCAGAGACATAATCACCCATGGATCATCTCTACGGCCCCATTCTGTTCAACTGAGCATGGAGCCAGAGCCTAACCACCCATCACTGCCCTCTAACCCACTGAGAGTGCGTGTGTGTGTGTGTGCGTGTGTGTGTGAAAGCTGGGGGAAAAAAAAAGCAGCCTAAATGATCTCTTGTGTCAACACACAACCCTCTTTTTCTTTTCCGTCTCTCCCCTCTTGTATCCTTTCCAACCTTCAGATAACTGCGCTAATTTTAACCATAAAGATCTTGTTTTTTTCATGTTTCTTCCATTTCTGGGGGGGAAAAAGAAAAAAAAAGAAAAAAGAAAAAAAAAGAGTGGTATTTTCTCTTTTCATTACCGCAATCTAAAATTAAAACGATGGAGAGATGGTGGCGGCGGTGTAACAGATGGAGGAGAAGAAGAAGAAGAAGAAGAAGAAGAAGAGGAGGAGGAGGAAGGAGGATGAAGGCATGATAACGTAAACAGAGGGAGGAGGCAGCGAGTAGATTCTGTTTGAATGAGTCACACGGCCGCTACGCTAGCTCATATCACAGCTTCCTCTGTATACACCATATAAACAAATATGTGCTGAGACAGAGAGGGGCAGGAGGAGGTGGTGTGGGGGGGCGCTTTAAACGGGAGATGATGCATACGAGTGTGTGAGTGCGAGTGTGTGTGTGAGTGCTGAGCTCTGCCTCCATCTCTCACCCTCACGTGGAGCTTCCGTGTGCCGTCACCTGGCTTTTATGCTCCTCCTTGGCGTCCAGGTCGTTTGGTGTCTTTCTTTCATTCAGATGCTGCACTCATGTACGTCCTCTTCCACGCTGCTCCATGACTGAACCGCTCCACAGTGGCAGTGTGGAAGGTCGAGGAGCAGAGCTCACTGACATCAATGAGCTCTCCTTGGGCATTAGTCCTGAAGCACGCTCCAAATCGAAGAGCAGGCAGCATGGAGGTATCAGCTGACACATCAGCACGGGTGAAAAACGTCACTTAACTTCCGAATGTCTTTGCATATTTTGCTTATGCACAAGAAGTTGATTGTTTTAAAATACTTTTAAAGGTTGCCCACACTTTAAATATTCAAAAGTTCGGAGAAATCTGTGAGTGATGCAGCGGCAGGATGGAGCCAAATGCAAGAATCAGCAGCTCCAAAGACCGGACTGAAAGAACTGATGCCAAGACCAGGATCCAGGTGGGCATGGAAACTGAACCACTTGAAATAACTCACTTAAAAATACTCAGCAAACACTGAGGGGAGCACAAGAACGTAACTCGAGAGAACATCCAACATGAACAATACACAAGGATCTGACCATGACAGAGACAGAAGACGGGACTTAAATACAAACAGTGGTAATCCCCGGTGATGTTACGAGCTGTGCCGATGCTTCCAAGCGTGTGTCAAGTAATCCAGGAGCTCTTTCATCAACGCTTGTGTCACTTCAGTCCCGTTATGTCACCGACGCCGTCCGATGCCCAGCTGTACCACGGCGAGCGCGGGAAGTGGTTGCGATCTTGGTGCCAGCGACATAAGCAGAGTTTGGAGAGAATTATAGTTGCTAGGATGGAGCCAGCGAAGAAGAGGAGGGTTTCCCCTGTGCGGGAAAACTTTGATCCACCTTCTTTGTTCCCAGTAAGGTAAGCAATAAGGTACGCTGGGGTAAGCTAACATTATTACGGATGATTAAGAACTGTATTTTCACTATTTCCTCTCTTATTCAAAGGCGAGGTTTTTATTGTTGATCTCAAGAATTTCCGTGCCTTAGCGAAATAGAAATCGCCTCAACCCAAACACAGTTGAAAAACTATTGTTTCTTAATAAAAAAAAAATGAATAAAATCTCCCCTGTACTGTACATCAGGGTGCGAGTTACACAAGCATATTTCCTGTCCTCCAACGCCATTTTCCAGATGTGACTCAGAACATGAATATTACCCCTCCTGCTTATTTGACACCACAATTATTGGCTAAATGATGGATTAACACACATAAAATGCATTCACAAAACAATTACAGTTTATCATACATGTATATGTGATACAGTGTAGTCCTAATATATTATTATTTAATAAATATTGATGATTTAATTTATTGCTTAATTGTTACCATAAATACATCACAAATTAAATTAGATTAAATATTTAAGTGTTACATTTATTTACCCATTTATAGAGGTGTATTTTTTACACACTCATATATTATTAATGTATCAGTAATTTATTCACGATTTATCTATTGTGTAACTTTCTGCAGCAATTCAATAAATGGGTCAACTTTTTGTTTTGGAGTAATTTATTTTGCTTTTCCAAGGGATGCACACAAACCCAGAAATGAAACAAAATAGAAGCACAACGAATAAATGTGTCAGCTTCATCAATCGAAAGTCAGGATAAATGGATAAAGTTGGAAAATGCATCTATTTTGCTGCAGCGCGTGTAACTATACATATATAATATTTATTCACGCATGTGTCTTTTTATACTCTTTAGTTTTAATTTTTCATGCTTTCTTTTATATTTTGAATATGTCATTGAACTTGTGATTTATTCATGGTTACAATTAGGCATTAAATTACTGTATATAATCATTTATTTATTCATTTAATTATCTTGGCCCATAAAAACCTCCATACATCAGAGGTAGCTTAAAAGGTTAATTGAATTCTCCTTGTGAATGCTCGAGGAGACCTCCGATTGATTTAAATATTTTAGAATTTTGATATGCTGACCTCGGTAAATGTTCATAAAATGTGCATATGACTGTGGTTCTCTGTCCCTTTGAAATGAAATTATAGTTGTATTTGAACTGCTCAATTTAAGAGACAAAATGAGCATTTCTTTGCTTTCTTTGTTGTTTTTGTACTAAATCAAAGTTTGTTGTGAATTCACAATTAACAAGTCAAATTTAAAGTACTTTTACATCCATATTTAAAGTGTGAATTTACAGTAAGTTACTGGCTTTCAAATCGAATGATTTAAAAATCTGGGCAATTACTGTAATTTAAGGACAGCAAGATTAGCTCCACAGCTCCTAACTGCTATATCACAGTAGCTCCATGACCAAGGTAGCTGTGGAGGCACAGTATACAGTTGTATAAGTAGTTTTATTGTAATTTAGTGTGAAATACTTAAGGTAAATCACTGTGAAAGTAGTGCAAGTAGTCAAACTTTTGGCAGTGTATTGGCCCTTCCACTGGCTGTCTTTGTTCCCATGTAAACATTTAAGCCGGTTTTTCTTGTGTGTTCGCTGAATTGCTTCTCTGGTACTTGATTTTTTTTTTCTTTTGTTTTTTTGGGACCGTTAATCTGGATTAGGATTTTTTGCCTGACCCTTGTCTGCTTCGTTCGCTTTACCTGACTACCTTTTTATGTACGACTTTAATCCCTGGCTGTAGATTTGATTTCATCTTCTGGCCGGATCCCTGCACATGAGTCATCTTGGTGTCCTCAGTCATTAAACAGCATGCTTATAAATTAGGTTATTTGATTGTCAATTCATTATTGGTTATATCGTTAACATACCTGTTGGTTATAGGATAACATACCATATATTTTGCTGGTTGAATAAAGAAACAATAAGACAATAATTAGGGGATAACAAAAGTCACTGAGGTTAACGCTTCGGGGACCTTGAATAAGTGGCAATTCATCCAATCATTCATTGCTGCTGTAGACACAATGCCGGCAGAAGAATAAAGAAGAATAATTGCGACATTCGTATATTAAACGGAAAGGTTAAAGCAGGTCAGCGCTGGCTGGAGCTCGTCTCCAGCGCGCACAGGATGTCGACACTCAGCCTTGCACATCTTTACACTTCCCTCATTTTCAATAATTCAAACAATGACTAAAACATGTCTTCTTTGTAGCGGCAGAGAACATTAATGAGGTGATGTAAGAACCTGCAAACATCAGCCCTTTTCTATTTCTGTCGGTGGGTTTTCCTTAAGAGCTGCCGAGCAGATCAGCGAGCTCCGCCGCTCGTGGGTGACACGATGCAGATGGCAGAGCGATAGCAGGACGGCAGCAAGGTGAGGAGGAAAACAGGTCACTTTTAATAACAGCATGAAAACAACTCTGACACGCCGCTTAAGCAGTTTAGCAGTTGTCTGTGGCAGGTTGGCTTGCAGGAACATTATTCCTAAGATTGTGGTACAGACGCACAGCAGGACGCACCCATAGAGTTAAGAGTCTTGAGCTCTGCCAACATGGTCTGCAATGACCTTTATCCACGTTTTAGTGCCCAGAGCTGAGTGTCATTTCGGGCTGTTATATTTTACAGCTCTTCAATGTACAGGGTAAATACCATAAGGTATAAAAGTGTGAAAACATGAGCGAGTGAACTGTGCTGAGGCATAAACAGTGGTCAACTTACAAATGAGCTGAAAAAAAAAAAACCCTCGTCTGCAGAAATGTGAAGCACGGTTACAGGATGGGATGCGGTGGAAACCTCTGCATCATCATTAAGAGGAGCTCAGCTCTGATGTTCTGCAGGATGCGTTTACGAGCGTTCAGCCGCTGGCAAGCGGCCGCGCTGCAGACCGGGTTCAGAGGAGGTCATCCCAACGGCGCAGCACAGAGCGGCGTGAGGTTAAACCCCTCCGCAGGCAGCTGGTAGAGGTGATGTTGACACTAAGCCAATCAGAAGAAAGACTGCGTCGGCCTGAACTCTGCAGCGCCGATGACTGACAGAGCGCTGCTCGCTGCCGCCAGATAAGCTGCCTGTCGGGCGTGTCAGAATCGGGAGGCTCAACCGTGCTGACGCGGAACATCAGAATTACCGGTACAGTGAAGCAAAGAGCGGCGGCGCGTCTGTCACACCGACGTTACCGCCAGATGTTGTGCGACGTGTCTTGCTGGAATGCAGCTCGCGTGATTCCTCCTTTGAGGACCTTGCAAGTCGGTGTCACTGCACCTTCTGAGCGTCTTGTGGCCGTCTCGCGCTGTCCTCCAGGGTGGCAGTGGGGCGGGTTTGCAGTTGAGCCACTGTTGACGGCACAACTCTGATCTTCATGGGAGATAAGAACCAAAGCGGCTGACGTCCTCTCACTTTCATCATTGTTTGACCTCCAGCGGGTCCCATAGACGTGGTGGTTTGCTCGGCTCAGAAGAACATTTGGGATGTTGCTTCTTCTTTGGGAAATACTGATTTCCGCGCGAGGGTCCATCCCGCCTCTGCAGGATGATCGCGACCTGATTGTGACTCTCGTCTCTTCTGAAGGAGAATAAAGTTCACCCCCGAGGGCACACCGAGCCACCTGCAATCTTTTAACGGCCGCGAAGATCATATATTTCCTGGTGGTTCCAGAAGTTGCAGCTGATTTCCATTGAACTCTTCCTTCTACCACTGCCTGTGGGACTGACACGGTTGTTCTTTTTCAAGGTTTTGGCTGCTTGGACCACAAAATCTTATTAAAGAAAGCTCAGCTGCGTCAGAATGTAGTCCAGCATTCTGGAGTACAGTACCTGCCTGTACAAGAGTACTTACTCCTCCATGTTAAAAGCCACAGTAACAATCCCCAAACTCACAAATATGTCACAGATGAAGGCATGTTTAGGAATGCTGGGTTATTGTCTTCAGGAATGACAACGGTTAATGGACTATGAATCGCTTGCAGAACTATTTCAAGACATATGCAAGAGCATCCGATTGTACTCCCCCCTTACTTGATCACAGCACGCTGAGTCTAACAAGCTGAGGTAGGTGTCGTTGTCAGCTCCTGCTCTGGGGCACCCTGGCCTTCAGACCTCGTACATAAAGAAACGTGGAGTTGCCCAATCTGTTCTCGCTCAGCGACAACTTTTTCTTGCAGAGCTGTGGCTTTGCTTTTCCGTCCGAGCGGACCCCCCCGGAGGAGACGGAGCTTCCACCGCGTCTAAAAGCCGTGTCCCCGGCTGCACTTGCGACTAACAAATCTGCTGGAATTGTTTCAGCTTCTCCTCTCGCGTTAATGGTCCGGCGTGTCGCCCTCGCCCCGGTCGCCAGGGAGGCGGACGGACGCGCGGCGGGGACCCGAGAGGCAAAAATATATCAGCGCTCACCGCGCTGCACATTTCACTGAAAAGATGGACGTGAAAACTGCCCGCGTAGGAACGGCCGGGCCGCGCTCACACATGCCGCCGTCCCAGCCACCGGCGAAGGCGGCATGTGCGGACTAAAATCCGATAGATGGTGACGTGAAGCTGGTTGTCAACTTGTTCAGTCAATCGAGGTTTTTTTTCCAAGTCACTAGTGTGCTCACGTGAAAGGGGCGGAGTCGGCGCCGAATGGCCAGTCACAAGCGCGAGGCTCGAGGAACGCATGCTTCATTCGACAACGTCAAACATTCGCAAACATGGATCCACAATACAGAATTAAAGAGTGGCGGCTGATGGGGCCGAAGAAAGGGACAAATTCAGATACAAAAATTCCATGTAAGCCCATCAATATAAAATCTCTGCCGCATCATCAATCAATAACTGACAATGAGACACGAATAGATTTAATTGTGATTGCGCTCCGTAATTGAGATATATAAATTACAGATCACATTTTCTCATCAGTCTTTATAGCAGCAAACTTCACTTCTTCCTGACGTGATAAATGAACAACCGGCGCAGTTCTGACAATCACGAGTACGTGGAAACGAGAGCTGGAAATAAACCACCGGCCGTGACTGATGCCGAAGAATTATCTGATATCTGTGGGCATCGCCCGGTCATCCCAGCATCAGCCTCTTAAACAGTCCTGCGCGCATGTGAAGAATGAATTTAAAAGCATAATTCAGACCGATCAGGTACACTTAGTTGCAAATCCTTTTTAATGCTTTAATCCATTTTTGTATTCATCTCAAACATCTATGCAGAGACTACAAATATCAGCACTTGATATATATGTATATATAAAGGTATTGTGGTGCTATTCAAGACTCAAGTGTGATAAGTTAATATTGATCAAATGAAATATAACGCATATGCAAACACTGATTTTTTTTCTCTCTTTTTTAATATATATTAAAATAATCCGTGTGCATGTCCAGGGACCATGATGGCGCCGTCTAAGAGTTGGCTGGTCAGAGTCGGTGCCAGTTTTGTATGTTTTGATCGTTTCATCTGCCAGTTAAGCTTCTCCGGAGAGGGCTACGTCTGCAGCTCGGGTTGCCATGGCCACCTACTCGACCATAAAGCAAACAGCTTTGCGGCACAGAAAACCCGGAGTTAACCATGAATTTTTCTCACGAACTCGCTTACTCTGTTTGGTGCTCTAAGCCCCGGTGGACTCAAGACTTGAAAACCCAATTCGGTGAATGACTCATACGAACTCAAGCCAGTAAAAATGAGACTAAACGCAAACTGGTCTCACACTGTGATGGACACACGCCTCTCGACTGCCCACTCGTGTCTCCACGCGGAGGCTGCTGCCCCCAGCTGCAGGCCCACCTCACAACTGGCCCAGCTCATGACATTTAGGCCACATCTGGCCCACACAGGGCTCCCGTCGCAGAGCCGTCACCGAGCCATAACCGAGCCTCAAGTGTCCCAGATGAGGCCCACACGTGTCTGAATGAAACGGAGGAAAACATTTTTAAGGTGTTGAAACAAATCAGCAGCTTATCGAGTTATTAACATTATTCACAAATGATCCCAACGCCAAATAATGGCTTTTTATTTCGTCAAGAATCTGATTAACATCAATTCCACATCTAGACGCAGAATCACTTCTCACAAAAAAAAACTCAAAAGACAACGAGCCACCATGAGACCATGTGATGGAAAACTGATGTGATGGAAAAAGTGTCAGCGTTGCTGCTTTGACAGCGCATGTTCTGATACCATATTAACCCACAATAAAGCAGTCACCATGACAACTGTATCGGTAGCATGAGCCGGGGAGTGAATAGCAGCTGATTGACCTGTGTTCTTTCAGCTCTGTTCAGCGTTCACGAAGTCTGGTCGGGCTGTACGACGACAGGAACGGTTGCTTTTATTTGAAGGCGACGCATCGCCGTGCTCTCATTTTCATGCGGGACATGTCGCTAACGGTGTCATCCCAACCAGCGGCGTTGTCATTGTTGAAAGAAGAGAGACGAGAAAATAAACAGAATGAAAAGTAGAAGCAGCAAAGTCTGACGGAGCCTTTGGTGCCATGACATTCCAGGGAGACGTTATCAGTCTGGTATTCACGCCGAGTCGTTATGGCTGCTGGTTAATAAGGTGCATGAGGCATAATTATGAGTCATGACATGCTCAGCAGCATCATGTCGAAATGCGGCATGGGCGCATCTCATGTTTTCATCTTTCCTTCGTCTGCTTCTGCTTAAAAAGTTCCCCTGCAAATGAGTCTGTGTTTTTCCATGTTAATGGGAGGGAAATGTTCCCACATGGATCCGGCTGGAGGTTCATGACAACTGTGTGCTATCGACACACATCTCTACAGAGGGAGGATGGCAAATGTTCTGTGAAATTAAAGCCCCGGTAAGCAGCTCCTACACGCACAGGTGTTAACTGCAGGACGCTGCGGTGGAGCAGGGAGTCACTGATGAGAGGCCATTCCAGTGTTGGAGCAGAGAGCAACAGAGACATGTGTGAAGACGAGATGGGGACTTTCATGTCTTTCGTGCTTTTAGTTGAACTCATTAGCACCTGTGACCATCGACATGTGGATCCAGAGTAGTCGTGGGTTGCTAATCGCCAGCAGCTACGTTAGCAGCTAGCGGCAGGCATTCCATCTACAATGTCCCTAAGTCTTTTTTTTTTTTTTGCCTCTTCCATGAAGTGTTGCTGAGCAGTCTGAGCCAGCTTCGAGCACCATGAAGAGTGTCTGTCTGTGCATATTCTCATTCATTCACTCTTGAATGACTTGTTCGATATTTGTCTAGCAAGTCACCAAAGAGTCATCATGTGACCTTCATCTTCCAGGCACATAACCAAATACATTTGACCTGATCCAAGTTCTTGGGAGACCATGAAGAGTGACCGGCCTCCTCATGTAAGGTAGTGCAGCAACAGGAACAAGCCGCCAGTTTACCCATTTTAGTGCACCATTAAAATGATTCCATAGCAGTTTTAATAGTTGCTTATTGGGGCTTTAAAGCAGCACGTCTCTGCCTGCAGGCTCCGTGCTTCAAACGTACGTCTGTGCGTTTTGATGTGTGAATGTTTTTTGTTTGTTTGTTTTTTTTTTGTTTTCTTTTGTTTTCTTTTCTTTTTAAAAGTGTTCAGTCGATTTAGTATTCAGCACCGACGTTGTCAGACTATGACCTTTTTTATGGTTCTGCATATGTTGAAGGAGAATCCATAAAGAGATGCCATTCATGTGTCTCCGTAAACGTGTTGTCTGAATTCAAATTCAAACCTTTTGTGGATCGAATGACATCCTTTTATTTATCCTTTTATACTCCGTTCCTTCAGATGTCTCCTCACTGCAGGGTTAAGTGGGCCGTGAGGTCTGAGGGGCTGTAGCTCTGCCAGCGGTTCGATTCGACCAAAGGCTACAAATGTCAGCTTCATGGTGGTGCTTGATGAAAATTCAGAGGGATTCTTTTTCTAAGAACCATGAAGATCTGGATAAAATATGACAATCCATCTGGTGGATGTTGAGATACTTCGGTCCCAGGAGTCTCGTTACTAACGTGACTAAATATAAGTTTATATATTCTATTCAAGGGGGAAAAAAACACACGACTGAACCCAGAGTGTCTCAACACAAAGAGGAACACTGTGAAAAATCCTAAAGGGAGGTTAAAAGGTCACCCTTCTCAGAATGTATTTGTTATATCTGCAGATACCAAGTCTGTTCCAATACACGTCTAAAGTGACAGTGAGGTAAACATGCCATTTTATGACATCTAGCTTGATGCAAATACTGAACCTCCTGGTCATGAAAGTGAGTGTCCTCACATACAGCACATGCCATCTCCCCAGGAAGAAAATCTGTATTTAATTGTTTTGCTTTCCTTGAAATATCAAAAAAAAAAAATATGATTTCAGATCACGATTGATTTGAACGAGTTGAGCACATGCACAAACCAGAGACCATCACCTGGACGACACGCCGCCACTTCATCCCGGTGTTCAAAAATGAAGCCAAAATCCTGAATGCAGACGGCGGCGTCCTGTGCCAGCGACGTCACTGTGAGCTCGAGTCTGCACAGTAACCATCAGTGAATGGAGCCAGGGACTTTTGTGATGTGTCCTTGAAAATGCTGCACAGGTGTTATCCAGTTAATTCAGTCATTGTGAAATAAAGATCACATATTGATCCTCTGTGTTCTCTTTGTCACCAGACAGATGAAACAATAAGTCATCTTTAATTGGGAACGCACCCAGGGTCAGACTTTTTTTTGGAATGCCATTTCACTGTTAAACAACAAATAATTAGATAAAAAAAATCAAATTGATTTTGTTTGGTTTCTCTGATCAACTGCGTGTCAAGATAATCTGTGGTTTTTAATCTGATTTCGCTATGAGCAAAGTTCCGTGTACAGCTCATGCCAGCAAACATGCAAAACAAGGAGCAAATATGACCGATTTAAAATCATACCTGGACACTCAAACTCTGCAAAAAACCAACATAAACCAGCTTCAGAAAACCATAAATCTCACAGCATCAAAAAAAAAAATTCAGCAAACAAACCGCAACATCACAACATCTCATATCTGACTCGCAGCAGGAGAAGATTCTCACTCCCTTTCTGATGCGTGTGTGGTGTGCAGGAACCTTTGCTGCGGTGAAGCAGTGCTGCAACACCAGCAGCGGCGCTGAGACGGAGCCGGGCGGTGGCGGCGGCGGCGGCGATGGCGGGAGGAGCGTTTGATGGCTTTTCACTGTCTCACATATTTATGATGCATTCTTTGTTTGCACGCGCCGCAGCTCCATTTTTCACTGTCGCCGCCTCCTTCCTCCTCGGTTGTTAGCGGATCACATGACAAACTCCTCGCGGCTGGTCGCTGCGCAATTATCGACAGCCGTGACACCGGCCATGATTTATCATTATTTTAGCTGGAGATAAAATGCAAATCTGGATAATGGCCACCATTCCTGGGACCAGTAGGCAAACTTAGCATAGAGATTGATTGTCTTTGGCTGGACAGAGTCAGGAAATTAAGCGTTGAGTCATTAGCCTGGTGTCACAGGTAGGGACGCCTCGTGACGTCCGAACTGCGGGAACATCACACACTTGCTCATTTTAATCCTGCTCCTCACAAGCGTATCCATGGAGACGCGAGGTTTTGTAAGGACGGAGAGGGGAGGAGAGAGCTATGACGCAGTGAGAGATCTGCAAAGAATCAAAGTTTTCAGGCTATCTGTTATGGTGCAAACGTGCTGGAACATTTATTTTCTTCCACAATTAAATGTTGGACATCAATCAGCCAAAAAGTTATCACCACCTGCCTAATATTGTGAAGGTCCCACTTTGTGCTGCCAAAACAGCCCTGACTCTTGGGAGGCCTGGACTCCACCAGACCTCTGAAGGTCTGCTTCATAGACGTCAGCAGCAGATCCTTTAGGTCCTAAGTTGCAAGGTTCAGCCTCCTGCTGAAAGCGGCCATCAGGGAATGCCGTTTCCATGAAAGCGTGGAATGGTCTGCAACAATGCTTAGGTAGCTGCCACGTGTCAAAGGTCAAACATCCACACGAATGGAGCGAAGGGACCCAACGTTCCCCAGCAGAATGTTGCCCAAAGCATCACGCTGCCTCCGCGGGCTCGACGTCTTCCCACAGTGCGTCCTTGTTTCCCGCACACACCCCTGGTCATCCACATGGTATAAAAGAAAACATTATTCATCCGACTAGGCCACCTTCTTCCAGTTCTGGTGCGCTCATGTCCATTGTTATTGCTTTCAGCAGTGGACAGGGGTCAGCATGGGCACCCTGACTGGCCTGCAGCTACCAAGCTCCATATGCATGTGTGTTCTGGCACCTTTCTATCACCACCAGCATTGACTTTTTCAGCAGTTGGAGCTCCAGTAGCTGCTCTGTTCACATCCAATCCTTGGCCTCCTTGACCCTGTTGACAGGTCAGCGCTTTTCCTTCCATAGACCACTTTGGACAGGTCCTGACCACTGTAGACCGGGAGCACCCCACAAGAACTCACCTGTTCTTCCTGCTTCTGACACATCACCTTTGAGGACAAAATCTTCATTTGCTGCCTAATAAAATATCCCACTCAGATATCCCATAATGTATATACATGCTTTTCCGTGCCATGCTTGTGGACTTTGTTATTACTAAATGTTAAGATTATGCACTTTAAGAAGTCGGACATTTTCAGTTTAAAATGGTTCCATGTCATCTGAAATAAAGGTTTTTCCAGCAACGCTTGAGTTCCACCACTGATCTGCCTCTCATGCCTGTAAACCCCAAAAGAAAATGGCCGCCGTGGAGCGCTCACACAGTTTGGCAGATCCTTTGTTCTTGCCCCAAAAAAACCTTAAAGAAGGATTTCGCCATCACCCTCTCTCTTACTTGCTTTTGTAGCTCTTTTGCAGCTCTGCTGCTATGCCAAACATTTCCATGAAAAAAGGATAAAAACAGCAACCACGTCCTCCACCCAGTAAAGGGGAGCCATCATCTCCATGCTAGGCCACCCCCCGAGAAACATGAACTGTCACAGTCTTCTAAATCTCTCTTGGGAGTTGTACACCATCTGTTGAGCTTGCTTCTTGGCTGGTGATGTTGAAATAAAACAAACCCAAGACCATTACAACAGAACATAAACCACCTGGATGCTAGGCTACCTGGGCTACATCCATTTTTAATGAAGTTACCTCTACTGCTACCTGAATTCAACCATTGCAACATGGGCTAGTTTCACCGTTACCTGGACTCCATCCACTGGTAGCCCCTTCCTGGGTTGCCCCCACCGCTACCTGGGCCGCAACCACCATCAGCCGGGCTGCAACCCCCACTAGTCACAGCGAGCCAGGTCCCAACTACCAAACACATAGACAAAATGAGAAATCCTATTCTGAAGAAGCATCGTTCTTTCAGACGCTTAAGCCTGCAAGGACTATCTGGGATCCACATCTAGAACCGAAAGGGTCACTTGGAGGTCATTTTAATATATGTGAAGCATGATCCCAAAGCGAGGACAACTTCAGCACTTAATAATTCAGTCCAACATAGATTTTATTGGGTTGACTGAAACATGGCTGATAAGTTCTTCACCTAAGGCTGCTGGGGTGTGTGTGGGGGGCTGTTATGTAAGAGACACCCTTCAATGGCGTGAGGACATTACACTCGAAAGTGCTGGACTAAAATTTGTCCTCTCAAAGGAAATGAATTTTTACTCTTATTTGTATTTATAGGAAACCATCAGCACAAAAAAAATGATTTTTATGGCGAGCTAAAAATGTTTCTAAACCTTTGTAGTTCCAGTAAGGAGGTGATCTTAATGGGCGATTTTAATATAAATTGGGATAATAAGAAAGAAAGAAAAGAAGTGAATTAAAAAAAACAAATAGCAAACCTTTTGGAATATGGTCCAATTAATTGAAAACCCCAGTCATATAACTAACCAGACTAAAACAAGAATAGATTAATTATTCGCAAATAAGCATGAAAGAATCTTGAAAACATTTTTTTAAACTGGTCTCTCACGATAATGCAATCTGTTTCACAAGGAAATGTGGCGAAACTTGATCCCCAAATGTCTTGTATAATATCCAAGGGCAGCTCCTTTTTATGAAGCAGACCGGAAAAAATAAAATCTGTACACGAGATTTATTTGAATGAGTATTTTATGTGATGATATATCAATAAACAGTATGAACTTCTATTCAAAAAAATAAGAAAGGGTCTGGTCTTGTCTTTGTTTTGCATTGATGTAAATTCAAACATTTCGCAAAGCCGAGGCAAACTTGTACATTTCAGTTACTGAGTCCGCCAAAGGTAACAGCAAAAAGACAACTGATAGAAATTGATAGAATTACAAATTAACAATCAAGTGGTGAACGATCCGGTTGTCGTTGCTGTTGTGCAACTGAATTCAATACTTTAAAAAAAAAAAAAACATTCTCCACAGGAAAATATCTTACTCTGTCAGTAAGTCCTCACTTATGTTTGCAATCGCAGAAATAAATTAGTCTGAAGTAGTTTCTATTATAAATAAATTAAAACAGTCAAAAAAATATCGCCACAATTACTCCCATTTTCAAATCTGGGAGCAAAACAGATTTACCGGCAAATTGGTATATTACCCATCATTTCAAAAATGATTGAGAAATGGATTGCTGAACAATTGATAAATCATCTGACTACACGCAGAACTCCTTCATTTTATGCGGTTTGGTTTTCGTTCAAATCATTCAGCAGAAATTGGAATAAATCTTTTTCTAGAAAAAGTTTTATTGTTTAGACTCTTGTCCACTTGTCGGTGCGGTTTTTCTTGATCTGAAAAGGGTATTTGATACGGCTGATCACCAAATTTTATTGTCAAGGCTACTAAAATTTAATTTTTCAGAGCAAGCTGAAATCAAACTCATCAATTTGAACAAACTGTATCTGTCAGTGGTGCCAAATCTCCTTTATATTGAAAGTCAGGTTGGAGTTCCTCAAGGTTCCACAATTGGACCTATTTTTTTTTTTCTTTATACATGAAGGATTTGCCAAATATCTGCCAAAATATTGACACACAGCTCTACGCAGATGATGCTACAGTCTTCACAAAAGCAGAGTCTGATATAGGAGCATCAGAAATATTGAAATCTGCAATAATCTCTGTGGACAAGTGGCTCACCAAGTCTTCTTAATTCCAAAACTGTCTGTATGGTATTCTCAAAGTGTGGTCAGGTTCAGATGTATTTCTAAAAGGTGAGGAGCTCCAGCTTGTACATTAATTTAAATATCTTGGTGTCACCCGTGACTCCAACTGCAACTTTAAAAAAAAACATGTTAAGATTAAAATTTACCGTTTTACATAGTTTAGCAATTTTAAGCATATCAGATCATTACTCCCGGAGAGGGCTGCAAAACTGTTTCTTTATTGTATGATTATATATATATATTTTTTTTTTTTCACATAGAATATTGTATCACCAACTGGTCACTGGCAAGTTTTGATAATCTTGAAAAGTTTAAACTCGCTTGCTCTGTATACAAGAGCCTGCATGGACTTGCTCCGGCACCTTTGGGTGTGCTCATCATGTTCTGATCCAGCAGCAGTGGGAGAACAACCAGAGCCTCCACTGAGGTGACTGTGCAGTATCACAGACACACAACCTTCAGTACTCAGACGTTATCAGTCAAAGGTCCTGAGGTCTGGAATGAGATTCCAGCTCTAATAGCAGACTGTACCACATTTAACACTTTTAAAGTCAATTTAAAAAAAAAAGTGGCTGAAAAGAAACCAGATCTGTTGGCACTAATTTTAAACCTAAGCTTTTATGCGTCCTCTCAGTGTTCTTTGCTACTGTCATTGGTGTGTGTCAGTTGTCAGTTCTTCTATTTTTCATTTGTATTGTTGTTGTCATTATAATGTTATTTCTTCTGACCTGCCAGAGACTGCAGATGGAAAGTAGTCTTTAGCTAGTTCTTGTACATTTACATTTATGTGTCCGTTAATATGCGCTGTCCCTTTTAAAATAAACAAAATAAAAAGGAATAAAAAAATAACCTGGAGTCCGTCATGGACTCCGAGTTATGACAGACGGACACGATTTTCATATGAGCTGCAGTTTTTTTTTTTTTTTTAACTTTTCATTCTCAGTTCTATCACTATGAAAGAGGATATTCATTCACTCAGTGGGGAGCAAATCAAACTCCTTATTGGTTAAAAATCTTACTAATTGAGCCTGACAGATATGTGCAGAGCGACTTCAATCAAAAAAACGCTACCGGCGGCCTGATGGGAAACGCTGTGTTTTTGAGGCTTCCTTCACGCGGGGGCATCTCCAGTATTGCAGCTCTTCATAGAAGTGATGTGCGGGTGGCTGGGTGAGGACTTCTTGTGGGCTCGTTGGCTCAATCACAGCCAGGTTAAAAACCACACTCATACATTGATGGATTTAGATGCAAGTACTCTGTATTCAGTGCTCTACCTACATGAAAACGGAGCAAACACCAAGTTTGAATGAATGAATGAAAAATGAAGCTAAGCCACTGGTATGTGGCTTAGTCTCCTTGCATCCGTCTATAGCACAACAACGTCTCTTAGACATGTTGCCAACCTAAATGTTGTGGCTCGTTCAAGTGGGCGGGGTCGCCTTATGGGTGACATCACAAAGGAGCAAGTGCTGTGTCAAAAAACGGGCCGTGTGCATTTCTCCGTTTGATGCATGGGACAGTATTTATGCGTTCAAGACCTTCACTATCGCTAATAAACCCCCAAAAATTGCATTTTTCACGCCAATGGGGCTTTTAAGAAGTCATAAGAAGTCGTGGATGAGGAGTTAAATCAGCTACGAAGGTGAGACGCATCAAGCCAGCGAGGTCCACCAGCGTTTTTGGGGGTTCAAGTAATATTCACAAACCAGGTGTGGATGGAAATGTACATAAATTCACATTCATTTGGCTGACTTTCTGAAAATGTTGTCAAAAATTCAAAAATACATTTGGATGGATGCCGACCAGCCACCTGAACCTTTACTGAATGAATCATGCAGCCCTCATGGGGATATCATTAGTTCTGCAGGTATTTGGTTCTTAAAGAGTGTTTTGAAATTGAAATTTTTCCCCTCGCGATGACACCACAGGCCGACACGACAGGCATCCACGTTCCCCTCGGGAATGAGAACATTTTTCGCAAAAGTTGCCAAGACGTTTGGACCCTCAAGAAAAGTGCTCGTCCGATTGATTAATATGATTTTCCGTCCATGCATCCATCATTCAGCCAAGCGTCTGCAGCATCTTGCCGCTCGCAGATGCTTCCTGATAAGGTCACGAGTTCAATTTCATCCTGAACCCCGAGCATCTGCTTTGTTTACCGTCTCGAGAGAGGAAGGGGGAAAAAAAAAGAAAGTGGCAGACTCTGTCAGCACAGTGCATCAAATCAAAAGTGTAACAACGGCACAGGCAACTCACCTCACAGTGCAGCTGGAAAAGATTGAGGGTTCTCTGCGTTTTTGGATGCTGTAAGGAAAAAAAAAAAAAAGCATGAAAGAGGAAACGTGATCAGAGTGAAACTCATTTTCAGTCTGGGAGCGTCACTCAGTCTGTGTGTGTTTGTGTGTGTGTGTGTGTGTGTGTGTGTGCGCAAAAGGGGTCATGGGTGATCCCCTTTATGCGCAGCCAACAAC
>CAAKHG010050084.1:38758-53376 GCA_901007715.1 Dactylopterus volitans | reverse complement strand
TTTTGAATGCTGTAAAAAAAAAAAAAAAAAAGCATGAAAGAGGAAACGTGATCAGAGTGAAACTCATTTTCAGTCTGGGAGCGTCACTCAGTCTGTGTGTGTTTGTGTGTGTGTGTGTGTGTGTGTGTGTGTGTGTGTGTGGGAAATGAGAGAACAAAAGATCAAAAGTTCACTTTCTAATTCAAGATTAGTTTGTACCCCTCTGCATAGTCTGTGTGTTTGGCCCCATAACGCTGCTATTAGTAACTCTGAATTATAAACTGCGTATTATATTCTCAAATTAAAAACAACTCAGCAACATTTTGTTCCGCGCTCTTCTGATTTAATCTTCGGCGAGAACGAAAATGCAGAAATTAAAACGGCAAATGAGTAACTTTGCCGAAATACAATTGTGGTTTTTTTTTTTGTTGTTGTTGTTGTTGTTTTTAAATTCAAAGCAGCTTTTTCTTTCATCGTCAAGGCTCACCGTCAGTGCTTGTCTGCAGCTGCTGCAGTCGAGCCGGAGCTACTTTAAGAACACCGACGAAGCAGTTCGCCTCCTCGTGTTCGTCTTCACTTCCCCTCATTGCGTTTTTTTGGTTTTTCAAAATAATCGCAGCTTTTAATCTTGGTATCTAACATCAGCCAGAGATGCAGTCCTCGATGGCGGGGTTCACCCGGGCGTTGTCACGCTGATGAACGCTTGTCTCATCACATCAGACCGTAATTAGTCAAGTTGTTCACCCGGGAAATGCGGACATCGTGTTTCCACGCCACCGCGGCTACGTATGTCAGTGTTCCAGAAGCATCGCGCTGCTGACCTCCAGTGTTCCAAGAGAAATGCCGAGTCAGCTGAGCAGGAGGGGCGAAGGACGGGCCAGACCATCATCAGACCCCCGTAGCACCAGACAGGCTTCGTGGACCGGTGACTTTGCATCAGTCACAACGGCCATAAACCATGTTGACTTTGACGTGCATCAATGCCGTGGTTGAGGATAAGTTGAGTTGAAGGAAGAAACACACCTAAGTTTGCGCTTGTGTGATGCTTCACGCTGAGAATCGCATCTAGAAGTATTGATCCAAAACTTTTCCCTGGCTCAGAAACACTGATATATCGCCGGCTTGCAAAAAGGTGAAATTGCTTTTGATTATTCATGGGTCTGGGAGGATGAGTTGTTTTTGATAAATCGTGTGATGATTGAATTATAACTGAGGCGTTTTTCATTTTCCATGTCCACCACAGAGAAAGGTGAAACCGTGAAGCAATGCTGAGCCGCTGAGTCGCTTTTAATTCTCTGAGCATGAGAGACGCAGTTGTTCCCATTACAAACAATCGCATCGTGTTTTTTTTCATGAAAATCTAAAGATGTGATGCAGCGGGTGTGTGTGTGTGTAGGAGCCAGATGTATGACACAGCACAGCAGATGCCACCAGCTAATATGGCAAATACAGGCGGGTGACGGGACACCTCGGCTCTTTCTCCAGACCTGATCTCAACAGGTTTGGACTCCACCTGGAGGCTCGGTTGAGTCTCAGGTGGGTTTGTGATGGCTCTGGTGAAGACACGCACACACACACACACACATGGACACGCACACACACACACACACAGTACACAGTTCAGCTCAACAGCGCCATTTTGGGTTTATCGGGGGACGTTAATGAGGCTGATCGGGGAACGGGTAGGTGCTTCTCTTCCAGGCAAACAGAGGGAGCACGGAACAGGTTAAATTCGAATCCAAGCGGAGGTTCGGTTCTGTGTGGCGCTCGCAAAGCCACAGGGAAACGCCAGGCAGCTACAGGCAAACAGAAACCGGGGGGACAGAGGCAGATCTCGAGGGTGGGGGCAGGACAACCTGATGAGGTGGGCGTGGCCGACAGTGAGGGGTGAGACAGGGCGGAGGGGGAGGGACTGGAGAGGCTGGATAAAGCAGCACCGTGAAGGCTCATCACAGCTTGACGCTTTTTCCAACGCCAAGGCAGCAGGTCGTGTCCGCTGCTCTGCAAAGTTTTGCCCGAGTAAAGTTCACTTTCCTGCTTTCCTGCCTGGACAAGAGGGTGAAGAGTCTCACCTCGACGCCAATAACGCGCCCGAGCTGGAGAACGGAGCGGCGGGTTTTATCGCCGGGGCCCCCCCGAGAGCTCCATGTAGATAGAGCTCGGCAGGTGCTACCTGCACCGCGGAGATGTGCGGTTGCAGCTGCAGATAAAACGCGCGCGGCTGCGGGCGCGCGGCTGCACGGGGAGTCCAGCTCTGGTCTGTGAACGCGTCCGTTTAAGATACATCCGCTCACCACTGACAGGCGGCTCTTTATCTGTGCAACGCGTCTGATTAAAAAGCTATTAAAGACACCTGACTCACCGTGACAGTTTGCCTCCATCTTCCCTGCTGTGACGCAGCTGCTGAAGTCTGACACGCCGGAGAAACACTGCAGGTGTGTGTGTGTGTGTGTGTGTGTGTGCGGTGGGGGTGGTTCTGTGACAGCTTGGCTATTGTGGCATATTTTTCCGCCTGCTGCAGTGCATGCCCATTTGTGTTTCCGTGTACTTGGCATTAAGGTAGCAGATGGTATTCTAATGATGCGGATGAGATTTAAGTCGTTTCGCATAATTTTTCATGTAGAAACTGAAAAAAAAGGTCTGCCTCTTTTCACAGATCCGGTTTAAAGGCAGCGGCTGTGTCCGGGGGCAGAAGCGGCTTGCCCGCTGATCTGCGGGCTGGAGGCTCGCCGCTGGAGGCAGCTGCATGAGTGTTAGCCTCCAGGGGAGCATGTCGGCCTCCATCCTGGCGGACGCAGGCTCCAGTCCAGGGAAGCACCGTGCTTGTTGAAGCAGCGCGCCGCAAGCTTTGGAATGTTATGGAGATACTTCAAGCGAAGAGGCTCCAGCTTATTTGCAGTTTTTTTTTTTACTGATATAGTTTGTCTGAGGCTCTTGATGGGACAGATTTGAATTCAACAAGACATATGATACATGCGCAAGGACCACAGGAATGAAATGAAAATGTGAAAATTGACTCTAGGTCAAGAGAGGCGGAAAGGAAAGCCGAGATAAAAGAAATTATTCTGGATACCAAACTAGCAAAGGAGGGAGAAAGACATGCTGACTGATTGATGGATTGATGGATTGATTCTTGAAAAGTTACGGTAGAGCAGCTAGCGGTGCTGATGTAAACATGACGTGGACATGAGCCGTACCAGACCAGTGAGGACATAAACATGAGGACAAGGCCTGGGAACCATCTTGGGACACTGGGACACACTGGACAGAGACTGACGGTGAGCAAGAAAAAATAAAAAAAAGAGTGGATAGGAAAAAAACCTGAAGCGGGTGGGGGGCGGAGCAACAGTAGCAGCAGAGGTGGGGACCCCGGAGCAAGAGGAGTGGGAAGTGAAGCAACGGTAGCAGGAAGTGGAGTGGCAGGAGACAAGTACGGCACTTTCAGAAGACATTAATCTGTGAGCAGGCGACGTGCCTGCTGCAAGAACTGTGAGCGGTGCTGCCGTTTCTTCCTCCAGCAGCTGAGCAGGCTGACTCCTGCGCAGCTCCAGAGGTGTACTATACGGCGTATACCCATTTATTTTTCAGTCAGCAGTGTGTATACCCGCTTCTAAATCCCCCCTGATGCGCACCATTCGGTAATATCTGTGAGGCAGATTGCCCATTTCTTCCTCAAGGACGGTGAAGCCATGACCCGCCCTCCTCTGCCTCTAATTGGCTGGTGCTCGCTGCCTTCACTGATTAGATTGGTCAACTTTAGGCATGGGGACGGATGAGCCAATCAGAGGCAGATTAGGCCGGGTCATGCCGAGGGAAATGTTGCCAACAGCTCAGGCGTCAGTGCCACTCCAGTTGACTGACAGGTCACCGCGCGTGTCCTTGAAAGATGCGCGATTATTGGAAACGCGAAACGAGAAAGGCGGATACTTTCATGGAGGACATCATTCAGGGGTAAGTTTAAAGGTGGTTTCCAAATGAATCATCGTTTTGAACTACTGGCAAGATGACTGCGCATTTAGAGGAGAAGAGATTCTGTCGCCAATAGTTAACTTAAACTGTGCAAGTCGGCTGACGTTATGAAAGCCAAACGTTATCCTCCCGTTGCCCTGAAGCTCGCTAGATTGGGATAATGTGGGGAAACCGTGTGATTGTTGGTTTTCAGTTTGTGTTTAATCAACCCAGTTTGCAAGAATTTCATACCAGACTCCAATGTGAGACGACACTGATCATCTCAATGCCTATGAAGCTTGTTTGTTAATGTAAAGGTCTGAATTATGACGTTAGCCGAGTTACTTAGCCCTAACTAACCTACATGATCTAGTCTAATTTTATACTAGCCAGGCTGGTAGTTGATTTTTTAGTAAGTTGAAACACAAGAATGGGGACAAATAATTTAAGATTCGGCCTGTAACAATATTGAGGTCTAACCAGGCTGTCTTCTTTTGTATAGGGACAGACAGCAATGAAAAGGAAGGGAGATACTGCTGACCTTTTTTGTAAAGAGGCACCTATTAGGCCAAGACCAGGCCCAGGCAGGCCCCAGTCCTGAAACCAGCCGCCCTGGCAGCTCCCAAAATGAACCTGGAGCTACCCAGGCAAGTCAGTGTGAGCACAGGTAAGGACCCAGTCCACCACCACCAGGTCAGAACATACAGGAGGCAATAAATTGCATTTCCAGTTAATTGAAACGTGAAGCCTCACGCTGTAACTAAAGGTCTTTTTGACTTGGTAAGCCTCATTTTGAATGTTGATCTAGCTTGCAACAATAGATGAGTTTCTGTGTGATGCTATTTTATTGCCGTTCTATTTATTTTGTCTGTATCTGTTTTTTTTTTTGGTTTTTTTTACAATGCCACTGTTATGTAACATTTTGCACACTTTTTTTTTGTTAAATTTGTTGTTTTCTGTTAAATAAACTCACCCAAGTATTTCACTCACTAATCTCCTGTACGCTTCAGCTTTACTTGCTGAAAATATTTCCACTTGGTGATGTAGCTTGTTAATGTAAAGAGGAGGACCCGAGCCTCCTGACGACTATACAAATTGCTCCTAATCAAGTCATTATAACTTTATAATAGTGAGCAAGTAGAAATGATGGATTTTTGGGTAAACTAAGTAGTTTTACATTTTTCATTGATTCTAAAATGGCTTTTTTTTCTGGACTACTTAAAAAAAAAAAAAAAAAATCGAGAGTATACCCACTTCTCCAGGGACCGCTGCACCACCGGCTGGCTCTGTTGTGAAAGAAGGCTGGTGGAACATCTCCTCAGCAGCAGAACGTTCCAGCAGAGTTTGGAGGAGCGAGTGTGATGATGCTAACGTGGGACGTGCCCCCGATGCTGCTCTCCACAGTTCTGATGTAATTAGAGAATGATTATTAACGCATCGACACACTTTACATTTATTTTCCACTTCATGTAGGTTCTATTAATTGGTTTATATAATTGATTTGTTTAGATATTGTCAATACTGTTCATACTGGGTCAATTTTTTTTTTCTAATATTGTTATACCAATATATTTATATATAAATATTTGGTATATCTTGGCACTTCCTTCCTGTATCTTGTATATATTTATTTATACTGAGATGGAGCAACTGTGACCATACAGTTTCCTCTAGGATTAATAAAGCATTTCTGATTCTTATTTCTGATCAATTTTTAGGATTTTTATGCACTTTTTTTTTCATCACCACATGACTTTTTGCTACTTTATAAGTATAACTAGGATCTGTGTTGAAGATGAGCTGATTAAATTCCTTCTATTTTCTTAACCAATGAAAGAGGTGGGTCAAATGGAACAACGCACTTTGAAATTTTTTCCAGCACTGCAAAGATCAAACATAACAAACAAAATTGTTTCGGCAACAACGTTCTTGTAAACGAATACATTCTTCGGTGCAGCAGGTGAGCTTCACCTGACCTCCGTGCACCAACATCCACTCACCATCTTTAAATCCTCACATCTCCGCCATTTAAGGGCCTGAAACAGCATTCCGATGCGTCGCGCACTTTCTACATGATGATCTGTATCGCATCACATCCTGTAACTCGCGTGCGTTGATGCTGCTTAAGTGTGACATGCGACTGACATGTTTGTCACATGCTGGACGGATGTCGGAAGTTCTGGGTTCTCAGTTATGGCTGCAACCTTTTTTTTCCCCAAAATTCTGCTGACATGGCATCGTCTCCATCATCGTCTGTTAGGAGTCTCCAGTCCTTTCGGGATGCAGTTTACACAGATGTATAAATGTCCCACTTTTAGGAACTATAGAAGCTTCCTTCCCCCCATTTTCAGTGCAGGCAATTTCTGCAATGAGCAATGACTCGGTTGTACTCTTCTTTTAGCCTCCCGAACACGCCGAGGCAACAGAGCGATGGCGGCTGAGTGTGCTTTTTCTTCCACACTCACTTTAGAGCAGTTTGTTCTCTGACAGAATGTTGCTGCTCTCGGGATAAAACTCGCCCCCGACCGGCTCGTGCGTCCCACTTTTATTTGTTGGTTTCAGAGGTGAGAACGCGGGAACCCGGCGAGCTGCAGCCAGTCTGCCGCGTGTCCACCGGCGGCGTCCGTCACCGTCTGGACTCCCGGTGACCTCTGGCCGGCTTAGAATTCATCAGCGATCCAGCACCACGTAACATCGCCGCACGTTTTTAGGGTTTTATTCCCCGCCACTCAATGGACTGTTTCAGCGCCGTCACTGTCCCCGGTGTATCTGTTGGCGAATGATAATGCAGGCTGTGAAAATGTGCCATCTTCTATTTATAGGCTGCCAGGCTAATAACTCGTGTCTGCCATTTTTTCAGAGAAGCACACTTGTTATTTTACCGCTGGAGCCGAGCGCGGGGCTCCGGCGAGGATCAAACCGGGCTCCATCTAAGCCGAGGCTGAGGGACGACCCACAGGTCTCATTTGTGCTCCTCTTTTTTTTTTTTTTTTTTGTCTGATCCAACGGCAATACATTACAGCGCCAGAACCCGCAGTCAATATGATGCGGTGCGTATCATGATTTAGATAATAGCCACGGGGAATTCGGGGCGGGCTGACAGGCGCTGATCGCCGAGCATGTGGAAGTTCACGTGAACAACCAGTGGTCTATACATCAGGGTGCTGAGGGTGTCTCCGACCCCATCGCTTCACAGTCAGGAAACCATGGCTGCACAGAGTTAACTCCAGCTTGAGGTGGAGAAACTCCGCAGGGGACCTTTTTCAACAGCTCTTATTTCCGAGTCTGACAACAAGCTGGACAGCGGCATCCATCATCCACACATCTGTCAGACTTTAGCCGCGCTAGCTAGCGTTTTGTCTTCAAATGGGAGTCCATTTTGCAAACACCATGTGGGGAGAAGAGACTTAAGCATTAGCTTAGCATCATTAGCTTGCAGATGATCTGGCCCGGTGGTACTGAGTGATCTATTTACCATTTGGAAACATATAGGCATTATCTCTGGATTAATTGGCCTGGTTATCATTGGCCGCCTCTTTAGAATCGTGCGTCCGTCTGATAGAAAGGTCAGAAAGGTTTTCATGTGATGAAACAACGGAGCGAGGAGGAGCCGACATGCGAAAACTGCTTTGAAACGAGGAAATGAGTGTAACAAGTGCAGAGCAGCCATTACGCAACAGGCTCGGATAGCCCGATGAAAACCCCTGTCAAGTCAGCGAGAATGAGCGTGTGTGTGTGTGTGTGTGTGTTAATGCTTCCGAGCCTTTTCACACATTTTTGTCTTTCGTCCCTTCAAGTGTGAGACAATACTGAAGACATGACGAATCGCAAACGTCCTCGCGCCTCTAAATGCACGGCTGATAATGATGGGGTGGGACACCGGCGGAGCACGAGTCGTTTGCATGTCGCTGCTGAAATGAGCTCATTTCATGGTCGGCTGGTTGGTTCTGGAGGACCACAAATAGGTGAGAATTGCCACTCGTCCAGTGTTTGGATCCCGGCGCTGAAGAAACGGAGAGGCGAAGGAGTTTGGCGAAAATGTGAAAATCAAGCCAGTAACGGCTGGCCGCATTCCACATTAGCGCAAAGAGATTTTCACGCGGCGCTCCTTCCACCTGCCGTATAACGAGCTCAGGCTCATCTCCACAGCCGCCCGGCACAGCCGAGGAGCTCCGTCTCCTGAGCTCCGATCTTGGTCACCACTGCCAAGACTCGGGCGATCCAGCAGTTCATGTCGATCTGCTCGTTTCAGCATCCATTATCAATTAATTACATGAGCATGAGACCATCACTGAGAAATCGGGCGGCATGACTCATCAGCGTTCCACATGTTTTAAATGATTCCTTTTGAAGGAGCTGGTCATGTTGTTTGAAGGTTTTTTTTTTTATCATTTGCAGTGAATATGAGCGGGGAGACTATGGCATTTCAGGCAGTTTGTAGGACTTAATTTTAAGATTTGGGTTGAATTCAGGCTCGGCTTCATTTATTTGTAATGTAAGACACCTTCTGTCTGTCATCAGTGCTGCTGACTCAGCCTCTTAAAGGAGAATTGCGCCGATCAAAACTGATCCGGCAGAACCAGAGATCAGAACCTGGCCAACATTATCCAGAAAACAGCCTCCACCTGGTTCGCTCAGGTGTGCAGCTACATCAGCAGCTCGCTAAATTCACACTTCCTTTGCACGAGTTCGGGGGGGGCAAGAGTTCAGCAATTCCACCTAAACGGGTTAAATTGGCTGCAAAGTTGGGACGGCGAAGGATGAAATGAATCAAAAATAGTTCCAAGCTAGCATCAAGTCAGCACCATAATTATGTTGAAATGTTTTTTTATGGGTTGCAGGGGATGGTGGAGCATGTTGGATAATCACAACATTCTGCGATTTGCATCTGAGAGCTACGCTGTCATGAGTAGGCTCGCAGGGAAAAGCTGATAGTCAGTGATGGAGCGCTCAGACGCTGGATAGTCTTATTTCTTCCTAAGGTTCCTAAATGACACGAAGGCGCCGCCATGATTCCCTTCAGGAACGGAACTTGAATGCCTCTAACATCGGCGCCTCCCTTTCCAGGAACAGAGGAGAACATGATGGTCCACAATCCCCTGCTGTGTGCCATTCAGCCACCACCATGACCAAACCAGCACGACACTGCGAATGACGTGATCATCTGCAGCTGGCTTGAAGTGTTTCCATCTTCTTCTTGGAGGCTGCAGGCTCTTCATCCTGACGGAGGTCGGACCGTTCAGGAGCAGCAATGCAACACCGATGTCTCACACACTTAGTCACACACTTGTTTACTTTCATTCTAATCCTGGTGATGAATCAGTTTCGCCCATGTTTTTATTTCCGTCCGCATTTACACGGAGCACCGAGAAACCTCGCAAACACTCGCGGAGCGGCCAGGCATTCGGAGAGTTTCACCCCCATCAACAACCTCTGCCGCCGCATTATGACACATCCTGGTGGATGAGGGAAAGCTAAACATTTTGTTCAGGTTAGCATTTTTGTTGAACCTCGGCGTTCTGCTGTGGCTGGGCTCTTCCCCACCTTGTTTAATCCCCGTCTGACATCTCTTGTTTCCAGCTCCGTCTCGCTAAACTTTGAAGGTCTCTGCTGCGGGACTCGCAGGCTCGCCGTGCACATTGTTTGGCATTTTCATCCGCTGTGAAACACGTTTCGCGCTGCCAGACTCCGAGCTAGCTGACAACATTAAGGTTAGGTCTGTGAACGCCCTCACACTCTGATTTATGCAGAGCCACCATCAAGTCAGGAGGGATTATCGGAGGGGGAGGGAAACCCCCCTCCCCCAGATCTTCTGGATTGTCCTCCAGCTTGGAGGAATTCAGACTGTAGAAGGATTCAAACGGCAGCCGCCGCCGTCCCTCCGGGCACGTCTCCATCAGACGAGCCTCCGCTGTCACACACACTCACTCGTTTGAAGCCCGCTTGCTTGAGCATAGAGTGAAACTGAGCCTCCCTCAGTCGCCACTGAGCCACAGGAGGGTGGTGGGCTCCGGAGAGGACCGGGTCCCTGTGGGCAGCGAGGTGGCACAACGGCGGCGACTGAGCCGGCGAGGCAGCATGAACAATCGCCGCTTTCCATCAGCCACTCTCAACCTCCTGGCTCGCTCGGAAAATGGGTCAGCGGGCTATTTTTGGAAAAAAAAAAACCAGAGGAAAGTGTGTTTCCTTAAGTCCCAAGGCAGCGGGGATGTAATTTATTCCTTGAATGTTTGAGCCCAAGGCCAAAATGAAAAGCATAATATCTAATAAGTGTCTCCTTCAGACCCGAGGCAGACAAGGTTTAAGAAGCCCTTATCTCAGTGATGCTTTGGACCCACATCCCGATTGAATTTTGAGTATCAAAGACTCCTACAAGGGAAGATACAGATGTTAGCGAACCTCGAGAGCCACATTCATCCCAGCGCACTTCCTGCGCTGCACGTCCTCTGGATGCCCGGCCGCCTTTGCCAGGCGTCACCTCCCACACGCGAGTGTCCCGCCGCCTCTCATCATCCGTTTTCCAGCACGAACTTTTGAAAGTGCTGGGTCATCAGCGCCGCCGCGAGAGTCGCATGCGCAGCCAGACTCTCAGAAGCTGGCCGCCCATTTTTTTTTTTTTTTTTTTTGGGGGGGGGGTTGCAAGGCACCTTTATCTTCACGGACGCTCTGGTGGGAGCTGTGTGAAGTTGCCCTGCAGTGACTGCTACCCTCAAACTGCCGCTCACACTTCTGATCAGCGCTAATTAATTTGTGCCCTCCTCTATGTAAAATATGGCTGAAAGAGACGTTGCTGTCTCGTGTTTCTTTTGATTACGATCCATCACTGCTCTGCCTCGCACTCCTTTTTAGGTTGTGATTTTTTTTTGTCTGCCTGCCTCTCTTTCTGTCTGTCTGCCTCTCTGTCTCTCTGTGCCTCTCTCTCTCTGTCTGTCTGTCTGTCTGCCTGCCTCTCCTCTCACTCTGTCTGCCTCTCTCTCTGTCTGTGTCTCTCACTCTCTCTCTTTCTCTCTCTCTCTGTCTGCCTCTCTCTCTCTCTTTTGTCTGTCTGTCTCTCTCTCTCTCTCTCTCTCTGCCTGTCTCTCTCTCTCTCTCTCTCTCTCTCTCTCTCTCTCTCTCTCTCTCTCTGCCTGTCTGTCCATCTCTCTTTCTCTCTCTCTCTGCCTGTCTGTCTCTCTCTCTCTCTGCCTGTCTGTCTCTCTCTCTGCCTCTCTCTCTCTCTCTCTCTCTCTCTCTCTCTCTCTCTGCCTGTCTGTCTGCCTCCCTCCGTCGCTCCATCCCTCCCTCTCGAAAACAAACCATGATAATAATAGCACCGGCCTGGTATCAGTGAGCCAGATGAAGCCGTGCCTGCTGCAGGTGGCTGTGCGCCGGGAAAACTCGGCAATTGTCAAACGGCTTCAAACGGAATGTTTTCATTCACAGGTTGAATCCTTCCAACATTTTTATGGCTCATGACGGCCAAACTAAAATGAGGTGGCTGGAATGCGATGAGATGGTCTATGACCCATTTTCATCTGCCCAACTTTACCCTTGTGTCACGCCGGGCCACCGCAAAGGCCACTTTCACCCGTGAAAATAATTAAAATCGTAAGTGTGACATGAATAGACGCCCACAGAAGGTTGCGTCAGCACGGTCTCGGTCACTGTTGCAGGTTGGTGAGAGATGTTCTTGGAAAGTCCAGACCACAAAGGACCTGATGGCATCTGCCATCTGCCATCTGTGACTCTGGTGCACCTCAAAATTGTTGACTGACCATTGTTGCGCTCGCTGAAATCATTCCAGCAGGCATTTTCTTTAATTTCCACACTACTTTGTTTATCGAGAAGAGTGACAGTAAATGTAAGCAGCAACCAGGCGGAACCTTTGACACGAGTTGCAGTTAAGCCGTCCCATGCTGCTGAATTACGTCTTTATTTTACAGATTAGTAGCTGGTTACAACGCTCGTACGATGTTTCGATATAATTCCAAGCATTCATGTGTCAAGCTTTGAAAACTTGCATTTAACACGTGAACAAAATTCGGCCAGAACCAGCCCGCGGACCGTCTCCATCCAGCCCTCAGCATCCAAGAATGATGACAAATCCCCGCCAAAAAAACAGCAGACATCGATAAGTTGAATCCCAAGGTTGCTGATTATCAGTCTGCTCAGCTATTTATTTCGATTCCATAAGAATTTAAGTGTCTAAGTCCAAGATCATCACAGCAAGATGTGTAGCACTCTTAAAATTTCGCTGTTACTTAACTTACACACATAAGTGGTGAATTCGACTAAAGTAGACTGTGAGGATGTGAGACAGAAGCTTCTGCATGCCTCCTGTTAGATGGAATTACTGGGTGATTTATTTCATTATCCACGAAATAGATTATTGCGCCGCAATAACAAACTAGGCCCTCCGTCTTCGTTATCTGGATATGACGGACTCGATTTTGATGCCGTGGTTCCATTTCTGAGAGCTGTAATTTGAGACGTGTACAGTCACTGTGACTACAGTGATAAAAACACATCGGGATGACATCAGCTGGAATGGCTGTTTCATGAGGCAGAAAGGTGGAGATGACAGGTGTAACAGCGACAAATAAAGAGTCAAAGGACACACACACACGCACACACACACACACATATTTTCCTTCACTGCTGAAGCACGATTACGTGCACATAAGTAAATTCAACATTTAGGAGTTTTTAATGTCTGATGTGTTGATTCATAACAATGCTTTTATAACTTGCGTTTATGGTTCTCGGTGTCTGAGGCAGATAATGTCGGAAAAAAAAGGCCAATAAATAAAGGTGACAGTTGCCATCTTTAGGCAGGTTGCCGGCTGCATAATACCAGACACATTTCGTTCCTCCGGCATATCTGGATGTGCTATTTGGTATTTTTCTGTGAGATATTGGCAGCACAATCAAAATGCATTTGGTGTAACTTGAACCAGAGCATCTTATCAGAAAACACAAAAGCAGAGCAGATTAAATTTTTATTGAGCATCATCTGAGTGCAGCAGCCGCTGTGAGGGATGATTTGACAGGTGACGGAAGGATCGGCAGCAACAAATCTGTGCAGTATTCTGATTAAACAGTCGCATCTCCGTCATTCAGAATAAGCGCACGGGTGCCTCTGGAAAAGGTCCTCGCCCTGGTTCTTCATCTGCCAGTCACTCGGGGTGGCGGACTAAGAAAGCACCACCATTAAAGCTCTGCCTTCCACTCCGACCCGCTGGACGATGGCACAGCCGTAATCCCGCAGCTTCTCCAAATAATCCGGTGTTTTAATCTCTATACTGATGTGTATATTCAGCCCAGGTGTACATTCCTCTCACACAACACTGAATGTGTTTTTCCAAACATTCGTGAACTGAATGCCACCGACTTAAGCTACATTTATGATTTTTAGCTCTCTGAAGGCCTGAGGAGCAAAGCAGCCGCATTATGGACCACGTGACAATGTAAAAGTGTATTAAAACGGTTCAGAGGGGATGAAATAAAACGCCGAGATCCCCGCCAGATGAGGAGCGACCAAGGTTTTCCTCCACTGGAGCGACTCAGCCAGTCATCAATGAGGACTTCAGTTTTATCAGTTTTTGATAGGCAGTTGTAAGACTTCGTCAATTTTTGAATCTTAATAGAATATAGTATCATTTGAAATAGACCATTTTGTAGGTGTGGGGGGGGATATTTTGTGGGGTGATGTATAAATACACAATGTCAAGTATTTAAATATATATTGCAAAGTTGCCTGAGACATTTTTGGCCGCGTTTAGTCTGTCTGATTTACATTTTGCTGCGATATGAAATGAGTGAAAACTTGATATTATCAAATAAGTTTTTTTCTTTTTCAATTGCAAATTATGTTAAAAAAAAAAAAATCCTGATACATGTCATTGCAATAATCACCATATTGTGAAATTGTGACATTATGATAATCCCCTCTCGCTGGGTCTTTGGTGAGTCCGACCCCACCGTTTCAACAAGTGTTGCTACTTGAAACAAATATTTCACCATATGCAAATGATACTGAATGCATTTCAAATCCTGTGTGGGTCGGTGTGGTCATCTGTTCAGAGACAACAGCAAATTCGCGGCACAGAAATATGCACGTCACGATGAATAAACCAGTTTCAGCCCGTAAATGACGGACAACAGCAGCATAAACTCACACTCACAAATTCCAGAATAGTTAAAGGGCTTCCGATAAAGCCCGGAGCCAAGTACAACACTTGTGGACATCTTGGTTTCAACAATACGGCCTAGAGAGGGATTCACTCAATATGTGCAAAACCCTTAATTCCCTTCGCTTTAACATCATTGTTTTTATTGACTGTTTTATACTTATATCATACATAATGCGTCTGCTTGGATGAAATTATGCGCATGATCCACTGGAGACACTCGACGATGTTGTGCACCGTGTAATGTAGCAAAGGTTCTCAAGTGACTTGAAAGAAAACTCACAGAAACCAAATTGCAGCACAAATAGAAGGTCAGTGACGATCAGACAATAGTGCTGTAAGGAGCCAGGTGCATTTATGGACCTATGCTTTTTTTTTTTTTTTTTTTTTTTTTTTTTTTTTTTAACAGGAAATTGTTCTCTGTATTTTGAGCCATCTGGAGGACACACACCACATGCATGGTGAAGGTGCTTACACACACACACACACACACATGCCAAAGTTATTGGAAAACTTAGAGGT
>CAAKHG010050084.1:0-31666 GCA_901007715.1 Dactylopterus volitans | reverse complement strand
CATCAACGCGGACCAGACTCGGGAAGATTCATCTCGTGTTTGAGCGGGAGTCAAATGTAAATGGGCAAGTTTATGGCGCGCTTTACATCGCCGTTCCATGCCACTTTACGCTCACACACACACACACACACACTGATGGAGTCGACCACCATGCAAGGCGCCAACCTGCTCGTCAGGAGCGGGCAGGGATTGGGTATCTTGCGTGGACAGCGCCGGCGGGAGGTGGATTCAAACCAGCCACTCCTCGATTACCCGAAGGCCACTTTACCACCTCAGCCGTGCAGACTGAGCCATCAGAGCGCCATAACGAGCGACGTCAGAGCGCCCTCTAACTGTAGAGTCAGGCACTTGGTGCTTTATTTGCATTTCTGGAAGGTGCAATGCTGACTGACAAACAATCCTCACACATGCCAGAGCAGACGAACTTTGTAGTTTAACACCGCAGAATAAAACTCCTGAATGCAAACAATGTCTAAGTCACAGTAATGGTGCAGCAAATCTGCATATATATATATATATATATATATATATATATATATATATATATATATATATATATATATATATATATATATATATATATATATATATATATCTCAACATGTTTGATGTCGCCACACAAATATTCACAAATGTTTTTTATGTAGTCATTGTTTCATCAAACATGTTGTTTTGGAGACAAGCGGCGTCCAAATGCTGCCCTCTTACAATAATTGTTTAAATCGTACAAATGTGCAAAAGACATTTGCAAACTCAGAATAACAAAAGAACTGAGCCAAAAGAGAAGCGCTGCGAGAGGCTGTGTTGATCCAGTGAAGTCAAACTGCTCGGCTGCGTCTGCTCTTGTTGTTTTATATTTAACTAGCCCACGATGAACTCCGGTCTTGGTTTAAACTGTTCCAAATCCGTCACTCTTGTTCTTTCTGTTCTGTTGTATAAGATACAAGCTCATACTGCCTGTTCTAAAATTAACTGTTACACTGTCAGTTTAAAAAAAAAAAAAAAGCAAAAAACCCCAAAGCCAGGAAGAGAGTGCATCATACATATTCAACCCCTGACCCTGAAAGAGTTTGTGCAGAAGCCCCAGTCTTCCACTGTTCCCTGGTCTCGCCGCCTCGTTCTGCTGCATTGCAGTTTACAAAGATCATTATCAGCACATTTAAAACAATTCATGTATGCGTTCATCTCTGGGGCGAGAGCTGGAGGTCGCTAATTACCATCGCTTCCGCTCTTTTGTTGCATTATTACAGTGAGAGGGAGAAGAGCGGTGAAGCGGTGGAGCTTTGGCTGCACTCGGAAAACACAAGGCTGGATTCAGACCAGGGGAGGGCAGGCCGCCGCCAAAACATGGACACGACAGGGACCACGGGCCGCTTCTGAGGATCGATTCTAGCATCGCTTGGGCCGATTCGGAGGATCGGCTTCACTTTCTGTCTTCTACATTGCAGCTACGCGTTTTGAACTTAATCGACAAGCAGCGCTTCCTCAAAATGTCTCAGTCTGAGCGTGACAGAGTCCTTCTGTTTTATGATGATATCTCACATCCTGGAAGTTCATGTTCCCGCCTGATGCTGTCTTCGGTACCGTCGTGTTTACCAGACTGAAAGAACCGACCACTTCCATGCAAGTAGATTTGGAAATTGATGGAAACTTGATGGATGCTTTGATTGACCTTATTCATTTTGAATTTGCCCCCTCGGTGGAGCATCACCTTACGGTGGTGGAGGGGTTTGAGTGTCCTAATGGTCCCGATAGGGTCTTCCATGGAATATTGATCTTGGGAGAAAGGTCACACAAAGAATGGTCCATAGACATCAAAGGACCAGTGTAAATATTTTAAGTATTGGAGTATTGGATTTTTGACTTCAAGTTAGCAATTGTTGAAGCAGAGAGGAATGACAGTTTGTATTTTAGCTTAATTAGCTGGACTTTGATTATTTACACAAGTGTACGCACTTTCACTTTAAAATAATGAATTGTATCATATTAACATGTCAATGCCCCGCGCTTCAATGATTGGTTTTAAATGATTGTAATCAGTATTGATGTCAGCATTATTGCTGCGTTGTTACTCAGCCTCTGTACGCCCACATTCAGCCATCAAGCATCTCATGAATCACTGCAGGTCGCCAACAAGGACAGAAGCTAAAGTAAAAGGGTGCTGAGGTCTAGTGCTGGATGCAGCAGTTTGGCACAATCAGTGTGTGCAGTGTGTGAGACCGCCAACGAGGTGCCTCTACTGACATCACAATCATGTTCTCTGCAGCAATTTCACACATAAAAGAGACAAATCTTTCTTGGTGACATCTGAGCACGAGAGCATTAATTGGAGATCATCAACACTGACGAGGAGGATCCTGAATGCTGGGAGTTGTGGTGAAATACGATTACTTTTCCATCATTATTTTATTCACAGAGCACTTTTGCAAACCAAGTGAGAAAGCGTATTACTGGTTAAAAATAAATCTTGAAAATTATCAGTAAAAGGCATTTGACAAGCACTAAATAAACAACCAGTTACAAGGCTCACATCAAAAACAGGCGTACAAATAAGGCAATAAAAGGGAAAAAGGTTCACAGGGAGACGATGACAATGAAGGGCGAGACATTTGAAGATCTGAGGGCCGTGATGGCACATGGAGAGTTGAGGGGTCTGAAATGCAGCATGTGGCCGAACCGTCGAGGGCTTCAAAACTGATTTTTAAAATCAGCTCAACAGTGACGAGGAGGCCGCTGCGGAGCTGGAAGGGCAGGTGTAATCTCCTCTTGTGTTGTGAAAGCTGTTGACATCCTGGAGCGACATTTTGGTTAACTGGAGAGAGGAAAGCTATTTGACAAATAGAGGGAAATGGAGTTGCAGTAATCAGGCCGTGATGACATGAAAGCGTGAGGGATCATTTCCTGGCTCCCGATAGACAAAGATGCTTCAATTTCACCAACTTTCCTGACTTGTAAAAAAAAAAAAAGCAAGATTGAGTGGTTTGTTTATGGTCAAAAGAAAGACACCCCGGTGCCCCCAGTGAGGTGGGAGGATGCACCTGGCAGGTTTGCAATTTGAAAGTTGGAGTCAGACGGCGGGCCACCCATTCTCTCTAATTACTCTCTTAGAAAGTTAATGCCAGAATAATGAAATTATGTTCATAAAACATCTGCTTCCTGCTCAGCACCGACTGACCCCACAGCGTCGTTCATCAGCTGGGATGTGGAGCGTCGGGCTTCGGGATGTGCCAGCGCCACCTCCCCGCCGCCTCGTCCCTCTGCATAATTATAAAGGCACTGACAGCAGAGATACATACAAGAGGGGGGGGGGGGGAATCAATCTGTGCATCTAATGCGGCTTTATACCCATAATTAAAAAGATTAATAGCATCTTTGAAACACGACCGACACGGGGAAGCAGAGCTGCTTCTGTAAACACCGGGCGACCCTGCATCAGTGTGTGCTCATGCACACACTTTGTAATTAATGGCACGCGCCGCGTTGGCATGTGACCTTGCAGCGGCGCGGCGTTCACGCGTCTCTCTGCCAGGAGCGGAGCCGCTCGCCGTGCAGCCCCCCACCCCCACCCCCCCCCCCGGTCCACTGCCGTGAACCGTCAGAGGCGCACAAGGCGCGACGCGTGCAGGAGCCGCGGCTGCCATAGGAGCTCCATGAATCTGCACATAATAAGACAGCCGCTGTGCAAATATTAACTCACTTTCAAAGAGGCGTTTGTGCAAAACCGGAGGAGCGACGCTGTGACGTGGGAGGATTTAGTGATTCAGCCGCCAGGTGAGTGAAGAGCTCCCAGCGCGAAAACAACCAGCGTTGGCTGCTGAGGAGGAAGACGAAGGCTGCTGAGTAAGATAATGCGATTCGATCGAAAAAGCCCCGGACCAGCTGTTCCTGCGAGATTATTTTGACCCGTGTTTTCTTTTCTATTTCTTTCACCTTCATTCAACCTGGATGAAATAAGTCACAACTTTAAAGACCTCTCTTTTTCCGCTGATAAAAGCCAGCCGACAATAAAGGCCTGCCGCGGTCGGGGTAATAAAGTCCCCGCCCACCAGTCGTTTCATTTTTAATAAAGGCTTTCAGCGCCACACTCCAGGCCCACATAGCCTCCACGCCTGCAGGAAACGTTTTCCTCTTACCACGAGGTTAACATTTACCTAAACCTTTTAATGTTTCTATAGTGTATATGCTTTATACAAATTTCATTTATATCTAAAAAAAAAAAGATCTAAAATAGGTTGGTCGAATAAGTCTCAGGATACAAGTCTTTTTTTCTCCTGGATGAATGCCTTATGTGTGACCTGGTCATCCATCACTAACCGTCCTCATATCTGACGTTACTGCTATTTATACTCCCTATTTATATCCACCCCACTTCCTATAGGCGCAAATCCTTCAGGACAAACTTCTCCCATAACCAGCGTCTACTGGGGAGAGGTCAACCAGGAGAAAGACCAGGACATCCATATCGGACACGAGAGATCATCTTTGAACAGTGACAAAGCCGCCTGACGATGAGACTCGGAGTCGTCACGTGACAGAGGAAAGCGAAAGGAAATGGATAATAAAGTCACGGTGGCGCTGGCGTGCAGCTGGACTTGACCGATCCAGTTTGTGCGTTCGCGCCGCTGCAGGATTGAAATGCAGCTCTCGCCTCACAAGTGCTTGTCTTTACGCTGGTTTTCGGTGTAAATCTGTCAGAGAAATGCCGAGCGACCGGCTCACACGCCCAGGGAGACCTCTCGCTTCATATTCACAGCCATAAATAACGTCCGCGCTTTATGCGAACTTGAGAGGTCGAGCTGGCGATGTGGTCCTGATGCAACAAAGGGGGGAAATGATGGATCCATGAGTTTGGTGTCATAAAAATGCTCATATGTAGTGGGGGAACACTGCGAGTAAGATGGATGTTTGCTCCAGTTGTATCACTTCAAACCAAAATTCTTTGGAGGATTTTCAGACTCGCCGATGAGGTCAACGCACATGACTTTTTTCTTCTTTTTTTTTTTCAGAAACCAGACCCACACAGTCTTCTGACTATCATAAGCAACCTGTCCACCCCGAAATGCCCACAGTGGACCCATCTTCTGATGGCTACTTCCAGCAGGACAAGGCGCCAGCTCACAAGGCTCGGATGATCTCAAAATGGTTCCTTGAACATGACAATGAGTTCACTGTACTCAAAAGGTCCCCACGGTCACCAGAACTCAATCCGATAGAGAGCTTTGGGATGTGGTGGAACAGGAGTTTCACCCGAAAAATGCCGAAAAATCCGTAGCAACTGTGTGATTCTACCATTTCACTATGGACCAGAACCCCTGAGGAATGTTTCCAGCACCTTGTTGAATCTATGCCACCAAGAATTTGGGCAGTTCTGAATGCAAATGGGGGGTCCAACCCTGTGTGAGCAGGGTGAACCTAAGAAAGCGGCCAGTGAGCGTGTATGAGTATGACTAAGTGTGTTTTTTGGACGCCAGCATTCTCCTCCTCTTCTACTGTGTGAGAAGCACATGGTCATTGTTGAAATCCAATTGCAAGGGGAGCCAAAAGCAATGTAGCAAGACCCACCCGACGAGCCTGGACAAAGATTCGAGTCCGATGTTCTTGAGGACGACAGCAGCCTCGCCATCGACATTAATATCAAGCGGTATTAATGTAAAGTTCTGTCGGAGTAGAGCAGAGGACGTATACGGGGGCTCATTTCGCATTCTCACAACAGTTTTTCATCTCAGCAGCTCCCTCAAGGCCTGAAATGCCTTTTTTTTAATGATACTTTATTAATCCCGCAGGGTAAATTAATTCTGCATTTGACCATCTGTAGCTAGTGAACACACACGCGCAGCTGCTGCAACACCCCGGGAAAGCGCCGGGCCGTCACCTTCCTCCTTCCATCCTGCTGGCAAAGGGGATCGAACCTGCGACCTTCCTGCCCCCATCCCTGCTCTCTGACCTTTAAGGCCAAAGGCTGCGGCTGCGGCTGCTTTCTCAGGAATCACTGCAAACATTTTCTTGGAATATCACCACAGGGATGCACCGGGAAACGCACGATGGTGAGATGTGCTCGAGACTCAGGGGAGGGATCTCGCTGTCCCTCCCGAGTGTTCACAATGTATTTTGATGGACTGGTGAGTCACTTGTGTAAAACATGTAGTGGTACCACTGTTTCCATATTCATGTGACACATGTGACCATGAAGCCGGGGTCCAAACCCACAGCATGTGGCTCACAAGACGGCCCCTCTGCCACCTGAGCTGTGTGGCCGCATCTCCAGTCTGCCAGGTATTGCATCAGAAAAGTTTTGGAGCAAATATCCACAAAAAAAATCAGTATTTTTGCTCATCTATTCCCCATCAAGAAAGAAACTTGACAGTCAGACCCGTTTGAGTCAGGTTATTTCAGGATCTTTTGGCGGAAATAATGACGGGACTGATGGCGGCGCTGGGTGACACAAGTGAAGCTGTGTCTGCCGCTGATGTGGAGGATTTTCTAGTCGCGTTTTATTCGGCTGTTACACCTGCAGTTCTTTGACGTGTGTGGCCTAACGTGGCCTTCTTACCGCCTGCTGTAGCACAGCGATTTCACGTACATTTGGAATCGAAAAATATTGACGCATCACAACAGGACGGCAAGGAGAATAGCTGTTAGCCTTTGTTGCCCGGCTACCGACCCGCGCCACCTTTGCGCCTCAAAATCCACCGTCCAACGGCGCGCTGGTCTGCCGTCGGCCATCTTTGCCGTCCCGAGCCGCAGGAACACGAAAGGAAGAGCGAGCAGATCAGCCAATCTGACGACAGCTGCTCCAATTAACTCACCTGTCACCGAGCCCCGAGCCGCTTCACCAGCGCGCCTCCTCTCCCGCGGCGGAGCACCGACCGCGCGCTCCTCCGCACAGACGAGGATGGGAAAACAGGTGAGCGGCTCATTAATCTTGTTGTCCAACCCCGCGTCTCACATGACAAATGTCGCAGAGAGCATTTGGTCTCCATTTCGCCAACACATGCGCCTAAAACTTTATGATTGAATTAGTTATGTCTTCATCAGCGCTGGTGGAGTCCATCGCTCACCGCTGACAGCTGTGGCGAGGAACGAGCCCGAAATACGACGCCAACATTTGTCTTTGCCACACTGATCTTTCACCTTTTCCGCGCCGAAAACTCTGGGTGGCGTTCACAGACAGACGTGCAAACAGGAGTCACGGAACAGTGGAAAAAAAAAAAGAATCATGTTAAAGCGGATTTGTGTCATGGCGCCGAGTGATAGGCAATAGGTTTGGAACACACACACGCACACGCGCAAACGCACACACATTACGCACCTTGACACGTACGACGAATATTTTTTTACTGGATTTAGTTATAATGTCATAACTTCTGTATAAATTGTCGCTCCTCACTTGTGTTTCTCCCGGAAGCAGCTGCGTGCTTCCAGCCTTCCTTCGCTACAATCGGTGGCCTTACTTATTCAACCTGGAACTATTCGATTCGTATGCCGTTTTTGATGATGCAGACCTTTTTGATTTCATTCTGAGTCTGGTGGCGAGCCAAGGCTTTGTCGTCATCTTGTCCACCAATGGGAGGCTATTTTGACTATCCATGCACGTGTGTGAAGCCAGTACTAAAGGAGGAATTGTGCAGCGCTAAACTGTATTATCTAATTTTTTTTCCAGAAACATCGCCCATCTGTAATCTGTGAATCTGTAAAAATGTAATCACACAGAGGCAGACTTACTTCACAGCTGTGCGTGATGCCTCAAACGAGATTTCTGGACAGTTATATTTTCTTTTTTTTCCAAAGTTTCTTAGGAGTACAATAAAACCATATCCACTTTTAAGCGGCATCCACTTTTGCAGCCTACGATGCGGGAAAAACATCCTCCTACATTGGAATTTGAAGGAGACGCCAACATTTAGGGCCTTGGTGACTGCATGGACTGATACGTTACACCTCGGAAACAGAGCTCTGAACAACATGTTGGAAGACTTCGACAAGGTCTGGAAACCAATAACCTCATATTCAGGACAAAGATATCTATTTGTTTCTTTTTTTTCCCCAAATTTTTTTCTATTTATGTTTTCTAATTTTGAATTTGCTTCACAATTCTACAATTCGTTAATTTATGATGGGAGTTAGGCAGAAAGATTGTACTGCTACTGTTACCTCATGAGAAAAATATTTGAATTCCAGGAAATGAGAGAACAGATTTTAAGCAAAAAAATCCTTCATTATTTCAAAGAACATCTGAATGATTCAGTTTACATGTTATCCTTTTACTTTTTTTTATTTTTTTTTTTTGTCCCATAACTTATTTATAGATTCAAATGAATCACTGCATCACACATATTCTGACAGCTCAGGGAGTCCTGAAGAAAATATGGCTTGATGAACATTCCAAGGTTGATGTTCTGCGAGCATTAAAAGAGGAAAAAGTCCATGAGAGATAGAAATAGCTGAGTTCTGAGAGGGTTGAATCTTTATAATTGTAGAAACTAACCTCCCTGAAAGAGACAAGGTGTCCTAAAAGACAACATAAAGAAAATGAAGCGAATCATAATCATGCTGGTGGTGCACGTCTGTGTACCCACGCCTCCATTAACAAGTTTTAAACGACTACACAGTGTGCCGCCATTCCGACTGAGCTATTTTCTCTGTAAACACTTTCAGTTAAATCCTGCAGAAGTGCTGATTGGCTGTTAAAAGCACATTTGAAAAAGAGATTGAACATCAAAATAATCTGCATTTATCAACAGCGGAAACAGAAGGACAGCACCAGCCGGGACGAAGCCCAATCCAACCGCTGTCCTCGGAATTTTGCGAGACATCTGCTCGGCCCGGCTCGCGCACTTCACCGCTGGGTTGAACTGAAGCAAGTACAGTTCCGGGCCCCCGATGGCCCCGAGCCAGCGGATTCTATTGCAGCACCTGCTCTGGCATTCGGCGCTTGCTGTTGTAAACACCGCGGCTACAGCCAAATAACAACAGGCCTGCCAGCCCGCTAATGGGCTGGTGGTAAGGTGGCAATCGCGCGCAGTCTCATCGCCATCGCCAGCGATCTTCATCCGTGACATCTGCCCTGACTGCAGCGCAAGATCACCGGAGGAACGTGGAGATGCTGCGAGGAGGCGCAGGGAGGACACCGTGTGACGACCGGCAAGTCCTTGGAACTTTATTCATGGGAATACATTTCAGTGGATTGTGGTCAGGTTGTGTTGAGAGAAGATCGGGAATTAAATAGTTGCCGGCTTTTGCTGGCTTCGGCTTTGCAAGCCGGGGCGGCGTGTCCTCGGCGCTCTGTTCTATTCCGCCGCTCCACTAACTTGGCAGTTACAACATGATTTATGCTGAGGTGAGTTTAAGGATTACGGGCATTTTTCGACCCGGGGCCTATTGTCCCATGTTTTTTTTTATGTGGAAATGAACAAAAATCAATCCTTCCAGCACCGTGTGCAAATGTTATAGCCGTTATAACTGTATAACTGCCCACTGTCGGGATACATCCAGTGCCTGTTTTGCCACCAACAGGCTAAAAATGTTATTAAAATGGTCTGACATCATAACGGGGATAAATCATGCAGGAGCATGCTTTTATGTCTCACTTCCTCGGCTCTCCGTTCAGTACTCGCATTGTTATGGCTGTATTATCTGTGCGGCGGTGCATACTCTTACGGATGTCATTGACACACTGAGATTTTTATTTCCAGGTGTCAGACATTATGGGATTATGTGCACCGATGCAAAAGAGTGGATCTATGCACACTGAACAAAAACTTAAAACTACAAAAGTGTACTTTCCGCTGAAAGTACCCTTCATTTCCACTCTTGAGGGATCGACTCTCGTCCCACTGGCCACGGTGATGGTCACCGTGTCAACACAGGAGTGTTTTCATCCATGGGCGGCTAGAATTAGCACAATTGCCTGCAACAATAGCATGACCCTCATGTAGTGTTGCACTTTATTTTTAAATGCCACATTCTGAAATTTCAACCAAACCAGTGGCGGCCGGGTACATTTGGGGTTTTGTGTCTGTTTTACTGTACATGTCTCAAGAATGACCTGATTAGATGTTGGTGGTCAAAAGTCAAGGCCAGCGTGACCTCACAAAAGACATTTTTTGGTCTTGTTTGTACTGAACTGAAAACTGACAGTTAACTTGACTCATCCCAAATGGACAATTCATTTGCAGCTTTTCCACATGCATAGAAACAGCAACCAGTAAATGGAGCATTACGAGATACGTGTGTACGTAAAATCAACCAAATAATAAAAATCCAGTAAATTAAACCCATTCAAAAAACTCTCTGGAAATAAGTCAATTTTGTCTACAATGGTTGGGGTCTGTGTTGAACTGGGACACCTGGGGCTGCTGGACTTTATATCCGAAGGCCCACAGTCAGCGTGGCCTGGACCAAACACCTCCAGTGTCATTGCCCTCAGCACAGGCTCCCCTCAGGGCTGTGTCCTGGGCCCTCTGCTGTTCGCCCTGATGACACAGCAGAGAGCTTCCAAATACCACTCTGTGAAAACTGCGGATGACACCGGCGGTGGCCCTCATAGGGGGTGACAGGTGGAGCAGCCGGCGGGCTGGTGCAGAACCGACAACTAAAGAGATCATGGTTAACCTGAGGAGGAAGTACCAGCCCAGCCCAGCCACGCTCCAACTTCCCATCAACAACACGGCTGTGGACGTGATCAGCGGCACCAAGTTCCTGGGGGTGCACATCACGGACGACCTTCCTTGGTCCATCAACACTGCGCCATTTGGTAAAAAGGGGGGCGGGGTTTGTCTGAGCCTGAGGATACAGTAGCGTAGTTCTACAGTAGCGCCATCGAGAGCATTCCGACCAGCTGCATATGGTGTGGAGGCTGCAGTGCCTCCAACTGGAAGAATGTGGAGAAGGTTGTGGGGGTTAGCGGAGAGAATCATCGTGACCCTCCCCCCACTCCTCCATTCAGGACGCTGCACCGAAGCGCCGCTTGCCCACCATCAGTGACCTTTCACACCCTCGCCATCGACTGTTCTCCGCTGGCCTCTGGAAAGAAGTTCTGCCGCATGAGATGCAGGACCATCAGGTTCTGCAACAGCTTCCCCCCGCAGGCCATCAAACTTTGTAACGCTGCTAACTCTAAATAACAATACTGCATATGATATACGAACACTTCTAACTCAGCGAGTCACTTCACCCCTCTACTGCATTTTACTCTAAACTTTTACTGCTGCATACACTCATATTCTTGTATTTTCATATTTTTCAACTCAATGCTGAGCCACTGCAATTGTAATTTTGTTGTGTGTACACAAAATGACAATAAAAACAGTCTGAGAGTAAGTTAAGGGCCTAATAGCAGAGGGAATAGAAGACTTAGCATAGCGATTTGTTTTGCTGTTGGGCACATTGTAGCGACGCCCCGAAGGCAGCAGTAAGAACTCGGTGGACAGAATGTGGTCTGGTCTGCTGGTAATTATTTTCTGTCTTATTTTCGCTTTCTCAGCGGCTTGTTTCTTCCCGATAGTGCGTAAGTTTCTCTGCAGAGTGCCAGTAACACACTTCTTACTGGCAAGACAAGCCACCGAACCGGCACATTAAGGAAAAGGTTAAAAGGCATTAAGTGATTTCTTAGCTCGGTGTTTACTTTGATTTCAGCTGTGAATCGAGCACAGGGCCAAGACAATCTGAACCTCATCGTAGGAGATGGTGCTCGCTCACGGTATGTCCTAACTTTGCCTTAAGTCAGTAATCAAGACCTCAGTTTTTTTATACATTAAGATCTAAGAAATGATCATTGCACCACCTGATGAGCGTAGGTGAGGCCTGACCATGGTCTGAATCTTAGTCCTGAAGAAGACTCAGAAGGTTGTTCTACATGGGTTGTGCGCATTAATGAGAGCAATTCACTGGAATACGCCGATTATGACTATCCTCACTGAAAATTCAACTCTCTCTATACTTCCGCATTCAGTTCTCACAATTCAAATTCAGCTTTTGCAATTCAATTTTACTGGAGTTACACCCGGGTCGTTGAGGAAGAGCAATCGAGTGCAGCTACGCAAAGCCCCTTTTCACGTAGCCGACTAAAACCTCTATTTTCTTTCAACGATATAAACAACCAATGGGAGCTAGATATTTTGAAACCGAGTGCGTTTTCTCCATTCTGTGTAAAAAAGTGTAGATTCATATCTGAAAGTATAAAGGGAGCTGCATTTTCAGTGAGGATCAAATACAGTTTCAGAACAAATGAATTCAGTTTCATAATGTTACATTCAGTTTTAAGTTTATAGAAATTCAGTTACAAACTAATAAATTTCAATTTCAAATTATGCTATTCAGATTCAGTTTTCAATGCAATGATTGAAATTAAAAAATACAAATTCAAATTATGTGATTCTAATTCAGTTTTTTAATGCAATTATTCAAGTTGAGCAATTCAAATTCAAATATAAATTCTTCAAATTCCGTTTCCAGTGTTACATATTTCTGCCCATAGGTTTTCCTCCAATGTGGCACAAATGACAATTTAGGCTCAAGTGAATCGAGTTGGTGGTCAACGGCCAGGGTCGCTGCGATCCGTCAAAATATGGGCATGAGTCATTTGCTGGTCGCGAGGAATCATTTTGATCCATGCACATGAGTAAATAAGCCCAGGTCTGAAATTACTGGCCTGACACTGGACAGACTGACGGGCATCACAGCAGCTGATGACAGTGATCTTTAAATGGTTTGTGGTTTCTGCAGCATAAAAAAAAAAATAAAAAAAAAAAAGCCAGGCAGCCAGTCTGACTATTTTCTCCCTCAGTGAAGTTGGAGCCTCCAACAAAAAACACAATTATTACAGCTATTTGAGCAACAGGGTGTTTTGTAAAAACCTGCTAAAACAGTTAGGAATCAATTGCAAACTACACAAACAGCAGCTGTCACGGGGCCCTGCTCCAGCACGTTTAATAGGCTCCTCATCTTATTAAAGGTAGACCTGCTCATTGGCCCCATAGAGCCTTTGTTACTACTGGTGACACCATGAGTACCCATGCCCAAAAACCCGTCCCCGGGGCTTTAAATTCAGGCATGACGGAGGGACACAAACAAAGACGGAACACCAACGTTCCACATAGATCATTCTGACTAATTCTAATGTTAAGAGGCTTACCACTGATTCAGCCTGACATATCTCATCCCATCTCATTATCAGTTTCAATCTTCCCATAAGCTGACAGACGCTCCTGGAGCACAATCAGCCTCAGATTCATTCAGTGAAGTAGCCACCAGCTCGACATAAATATACATGTACGCTGCTTTAAAAAAAAAAAAAAGCGGATGGGTTATTCAGTTCCCGCACGTCACACCATTTGAGAGGCTAGCACGTAGCTAAGGCGGCCTCCGGCAGGAATTGCAAGTTAGCCTCCAATTCGCACTGAAAGAGGTGGATGACCTGAAAGCTGCCAGCGTCGGTCTGCCGTCAAAGTGAAACTCAAATGCGGCGGTGACATACATAAACCTGGCAGAATCAATGATTTTCATCCAAGTGGACTTTCTTGACGGTCAGCGCAGAAACCGCAATGTGATTATCAATGTTGCCCCTGAGACGGAGGATGAAAGGTGGCCAGAAGGGGGAAGATGATGCGACGCTCCTCAGGAGCAAACTGGACATGGATCACCAGGAGATGGGAAACCTTTCCTAAACCTTGACTGCTGATTGTGACATCTCTCAGGCTCGAGGACAGGGAAAAAAATAAATAAATAAATATGTAAAAGTAATCATATTTGTGGTGGTTCTGGGATTGTAGGTTTTGGGTTGTTTTTTTTTGTCTGCTCCGTATGTGTGGCGGGGTTCGTGGTGGGCGGGGTTTGAATGGTCATCATCTCTTCCTTTCCTCCATAAAGACCTGGTTCAGGCCATCATGCTTTGGGCCTCGCGTTGCCGCCTTCCTTTGTCCTTTCTGTGCTTTTTTTCCTGTAAATAAACTTTTTTTGTTCTCTGCTTGTGAGTCGAAGACAAAGCCGAACCTTGACAGCGTTTTGTAAATTAGGATTATCCTGATTCAGCTGAGCAGAGAAGAGAGAGGCTCACTTTTCGAAGGTTTGACAAGCTTATTATCCAACAAAAGGCGTTTCAGGAGAGAGGGGATGATTTCTCACCAATGAAGTGAACACTGACAACATCGTAAATTAGGATGGTAAATACATTTCATGTCTACTGTTTAACTTCCATGATCAGCTGATGAAGGACTATGTCGTTCCTGGGAGGGATTGCTTTAACGGCCATCATGTTAGCATGCTAATATTTGCAAAGGACCCCACTTCCTTAGAGCTGAAGTCTGTGTTTGTAGTTTCTGCAGGTATAAGTCATAAATTGATGTACTGGATAAGAAAAGATTATAAAGTCCTGAATAAAGGACACATGGTGATGGACTGGGGTTGATCATTGGATTAAATCACACCTTCCTCATTGTATCATCATCTTCATGTACTCAAACTGACAATATTGCACCTTTAACTGAGGTGACATGTGGAAGGCAGATTTGACATGTGGCGCTGTGTCGTGCCTCAGCCTCCTCGCCTCATTTTTACCTCAGCGACGGAAGACCGGCCTTATTCTCCCCAGTGAGGGAGTAACCAAAACCGTTCTTGTTGTCATGGTTGCAGCGCCATTGCTGTCACTGACAACAGAATGCGGCGATAACTAAACTCACGCAGCAGTGGCGAGCCGAGAAAACTCAAAAGGTGACGTTTTTTTAAACAGGAAGTTCAGACATTAATGTTCCCTCGCTGAGATAAACGGCGAGAGTGTAAAGGTGAAATATGACGATGACGGGAACAAAAGTGTTTCTCCACCTGCGTTTGTCTCACGTTGTCACACAGCAACATTACAGTAGCAGAGATCAGCATGCAATGTTTTCTGTTCATAATTTATTCTATTAAGTGTCGATTTAATAAACTAAACATATTTAAAATTAAGTTTTGTTTATTAATAATTGAACATACTGTAGAATTTAAAGTTCCAGTGAGGAGGGAGGTGGTGGGCGGGACCCAAATTCTTTGACATGTTTTAACTTTTAAAAATGTAAGTTACTTCCGCTAACTAGTTACTTTTACCACGCTGTAAAGAAGTTATTAACGCAGTTACTTTTTGGGAGAAGTAACTAGTAACTATCACTGATTGCTTTTTTCTAAAGTTACGTGCCCGACACTGCTCATGGGTCGGCAATAAGGGTGAGGTCAGCGCTGTCAAAATGGCGGCTGCCCGTGGGAGCGGCCGCTTACCTCCGCCTCCATGGCTCAACCTGATGCTGTTATCGTCAGTTCATTTCCCAGTGGGCTGAAGGGAGGGATGGATGGAGGACTGGAGGGTTCTCCGTGCAGAAGACCCTGCATCTAGGAAACGTCTGGTCAGCATGTTTAGCATGATAGATGAGGAGCAGCGGGACTAAGTGTTCCCTGTTAACTCCAATCCTGCTGCTGTCTACTGTTTCTGAACACTGGCCTGCACTTTGGTTTGCATTGATTAAGAAAAATCCTGGTTTTAGAAAGGACTGGAGGATGGACCGGAGCAGACCGGCTCACACAAGCCTGTGCATCACCAAAGCGTGATGTCAGTTTTAACCATGGTTCTGACCCAACCCCCTGTCACATTGCCCAAAAAATCTGCTAGCACCATGTAACATCTGGCTTTTGTCTTCAGTATGAAAGGGTCCAACCAGCATTCACTCTGGCATCATAGGACTCCATCTTGGTTCAAGTGGCGCTCAAACATTACTCAGTCCGAGTTTGTAAAAACTGACATTGACACTGAGGCAAAAGGTGTAAAAAAGCGTCATTAACCACTGGATTCCACGCTAACATGACAATGCCAAACATGACGCAGCAGAACAGATCTGATCTGCTGGCAATCGGACCCGGGAATGTTGGGGATGTGAAATAAGTCAGTTGCCAAATTTTCGGGGTTTACCTGCGATGAGAAAAACCTGCATTACACACAAATTTTTGTGTAAAAAGTGTAGATGAAACACCTGCGACAGCGCCGCAGTACTACCACTACCATTCCGGGCCACAGCAGATTGTGAAAAATAGCCTGATAAATAAATAAGAGTCTGTTGGTCCTCCTGGGAGACACAGATCCTCAATGTGCTGCATCTGGGATTAAACCGCTGCAAGGTGACAAATGCATGTAGGTGAGTCTCAGACTACTCACTGAAGCAACGGTTCACACCAAAGTCCAGCATCTTAAGCAAATATAGTGTATGAACCCCCCCCCCCAACTGTTTACAGCACAACGCGTTGAAATGGTGCAGTAATTACATCATATTTCTCAGTTTAGCTCGACTGACTGCAGAAGTGATTCAATTTAAAACCAAATTCATCTCATCTGTCAGGCGACTGAACTCTTCAGAAGTTTTCCTACATTTTCACAGCGTATTTCCCCGGCATGGTGCGGCGCTGCATGTCAGTGTGCACAAGATGAGGGTGCGATTTGTGTGTGAGTGTATGACATCGGTGCGGTGGTGGTGTATTTGGTGTATTTCCATGTATGATTAGGATCACGGCAGGACAACGCTCTGTTACAGATGGTCTGATGTTTGCTTCCACAGTTTGCTGCTCTTTAGTGGAATCAGTTCTTCCTCCACTGGCCCACCGGCTGCAACACAGACCCAAAGCATGATCCACCGCCACGTCGGAGAGGTGTTCTCCTCATGAAAGTCTGCGGCCTCCCAAACATGCATTTTGATCACTGAGACTAAACAGTTCCCTTTTGACATCATTGGTCTGAGAACCTCTTCACTGAAACCATCAGTCTTGCTCAGATGTTCCTTTCCAAATGTCTCCCTCTGAATTTCATGGCAAGGAAAACAGAAGGTTACATGACTGAGCATGAAGATCATATTAGTGAAACATGGCTGCACATGAGAACAGCGAACCACCACTCCAGGGTCTGATCAATCTTCATGAAGGTCCTCTGATTTGTCATTCTAACAGGCCCATGAACAGTTCTCTCTGAAAGTTTCCAACTTGACCTTAACCTTTCCTGTTAACTGACATTTCTTAATCACATTTCACACTGCGGAGACAGCAAACCTTTTTTTTTTTTTCTAGTCCTCACATATGACCTTTTTGATCATATCTGGATCTTGATTTCTACCTTCTGACTTCTCCATGGTGAAATTGTTTGTCATCGCTGCTTAAACACTGTATGATGCTTGGTAAGTTTCCAGACTTTGCCTTGTTGTTCCATAATTGTAAACTGCTCTGAACTGAACTCTGTCAGTACATTTACTTGAAAAAAACAAATTATTGCCTTAATCCGACTGTAACTGGACAACTGAAGCGCATGTAAACTTGTAATCCGACTAATATCGGAGTTCTCGAACTTGGATTAAGACACCCAAATAATGCGATTGCAATTCGATATTCTCCAGCATGTATACACCTTAGTGGGAGTTCAGGTAGACGGTGCATGTGCGCGCCCTCCACACCTACACGCCTACACGCCTACACGCCTACACGCCTCCACGCCTCCACGCGCGGGGGCGTAAGACCCCAGATCAAAAACATGCAAGAAAGCCGGTCGCAGGAGAAGAATTCAGGAGAACCAGCAGAGCGGCAGCAGCACGGCAGAAGCTGAAATGTCTTTCCATTCTGTGTCTGAAAACCCCTCTCCCATCAGTCTGCGCTCCGAACCCGTATCCAACAAGAACCAGAGGGTCCGGGTCGGTAGCGATGGCACAAAGTGAAAAAACGAAGAAATGCTATTTTTTTAGGCATCCAACAGCGTACGGCTGTTCTCATCTGCCCCTCAAAATGACCACGAGGGCCAGCGTGCACCTTATCTGCACAATAAGTAACATGCACGTTGGCATTAACCCGCTGAAATTACACCGTTACGCCACCTAGTAGTGTTGAGGAGGAGGACGCGCTCCCGTCAGTAATTCCACTTTCTCAGTTGCATGTAAACTGGAACAAGGACAGAAGTCCGATTAGACGCCAAAACCCAATTTTGAGCATTAAGCTGTGCATGTAAAGGTGCTGTGTGAGACCACTGGATGTGTGTCAGTATTCCCTGGATTCCTTGATCTGGCACTCGTATCTGACTATCTGACAACTCTTTGGGATTAAACCCTTTCTGTGCCCGTGTGACTGTGTCGCCCTCCCTTACTGGCTCCTCCTACACTTGTTCAACAACATTCTGTTTAGCATCACATAGCCACAGCTAGGCTAGCCAGTGGGCTAATTAGCTCCAGGGGAGGGGCAAACAAAAAGCCGTCGACCAGACAACAAGTACATGCTAGAAAACTGCTAACGCAAACCATGTCGAGCTGAGTCGTTGAGCTGTCGCTGTTTTGATGATTCGGCAAGAGATGAACCTCTCGATCCCGCTCGAGCGAACAAAGTGGTGGCGCCACGCCTCAAACATGGCGGCGGCTTCGCCACAGAACACTCTCGCTTTTTCTCGAGGTATTTGCATACGCCATGTTTGTTATACGGCCCCTGATTAAAGCGCGCACCTGTCGAGTAAAGGACACTAACTTGATCGAATGTGTCATGTCCACTTAAAAGGCTCATCACCGCAGGCCTGCGGCCATTTGTGCTTCATCTCGTCGCGCTACGGTGAATCACAATGGCCTGCTTTCGTCTTGATGTTTCTCCTCTCCAGCTGCCGTCTGTTTGATCAGCTCAATTCAGTGAACTCTCCAGGAAGGCAGAGAGCGCAGCGCGAATGATGTTGCCATTCAGGTGATTGCATCAATAGATGGCGGAGCACAATTTTCAATCCTCACTCTTGCAGCACAAAATGAAACCATTACCGTCATTGTTAGGCTTTTGTCCAGGGCTGAAATCTAAAGGACACAGTGTGCTGATGGTGATTGTTATGGCAACAGCGCTTTTCACATGACCTAACCTCATTTAAGACTCAATAGCTTGAAATTAAAATGAAAGTGGGCATTATTACAGTGTCATATTCTGTTATGTGCCGTCAGGAGGGAAAACGGCGCCGGCAGAGTCTGAGTCCCCCGCAAAATGAGAAGCTTTCCCAAAACAAATAAACTGTGCGAGGCAGCAAATGAACAGGTTAGGTGCTCTCAACACATGCAAATGGTGTCCGCAGTTTGGAATTGAGTGAGATGGTGAGTTATTTTGTGTCATTTCTTGGTGCACCGGTGCTGACGTCTCGAGATACTGCGCCTGCTGCAGACCCAGCGGACAGACAGTTAACTCCGGTGGAAATGCTTGTGTGACCTTGACAAGAGTCTGCATTTCCTCCTCAAAAATGATCTCTCCTCCACCAAAAAAAAAGAAAATTCACTCATTATTCCCTCAGCTGCGTTCATGTTCGTATGACTGTGAACGCGGCTCCGGGCACACGCGATGGTGAGCTAGACCCGTTGACCAGACAGTCACGAAAGCGCCTTTAGAAAATACAAGTGCTGCTCAAAGTGCTCTCTGATTGGCTGCCTGTGATGACTGTGTCAGCGGTGTTTCGAGGGTCACACTTCCGCGTGTTTGTAATGATACGCAGCTATGCTACAAACTAACAAGCCGATGCTAATGTGACAAACAGGGTTCATTTGCGTGGCTCAACACTGAGCAACACCAGCGCCACTGCAAATAGACCCTATTAGAACTCCTGCAAACGCTCTATTTCAATCGGGAGAGTCTCAATGTGACCCTGCCTGTCGGCATATTAATTAAGATTGATGATGGTCATGAGTCAGATTCAGATTCATCCTCCGGGTCATTCTTACAGTGTTGTTTTCTCCTTCTGGTGGAGGTGATAACAAGGTTTTGAATGATTTTTAAAGAGTTTAAGTGCCTCACTTGATGATGATTCACTGCGCTGATGCTATACACTGGCATGGTTGCGCAAGGCTTTGGTTATTTTCTTCTCTTCTTGAAAAGATTTAAAAGCAGTCTCTTCAAGACATAAAGTACGATATTATCAGCAAAAATGCAAGGAGAGTTTTTACAAAAAAAATAAATAAATAACTGTGAAAAGTGCAAAAGTTTGGACACCATGAGGGATTTAAGCTCAAACACACATTTTGCCAACATCACAGATCTTCTTTAGCTCGTCAGTGCTTTGGCTTGGATCCAGTCACAGAGAGGAGAGGACAGGTGATGCAAATATGGAAACAGATTGAACATGAAAACAAGTGATGCAAACAGACTTTTGAGAGACCAAGAACGAGCAGACAGATTAGGAGACCTTCATGAAGCCTGATCAGAGTCTGGAGTGGCCGCTCACTGGTAGATTGCCTCGCTCTCAGCAAGTATACAGAAGCATCATTGACAGAGGATGCGAAGGCGCCCGAGAGCAAGTAACATCAGCAGCAACTAACCGGTGCAAACCGCACTACACCAGCGCGATGTCAGCGGGTTCTTCTGTACACAAAGTCCTCAGGAATCGGTAACGTCAGTCGACAGCGGAGGAGATCTTTCGTCTCCTGAGGTTTGCTACATTGGCTCTCAGGCTTTTCCATCGCAGCTCTGAAGTGCGCTGAAATCGCGCGTGAATCTCATTTTGCGTTCTGAACAATTTCTCCCAATCCCACGTTGTTACAGGGATGTGCGTAGTCATAATCAGGAGAGCAGGTGAGCTCGGCTGGTGTGCGTGTGCGTGTGCGTGTGCGTGTGTGTGTGTGTGTGTGTGTGTGTGTGTGTGTGTGTAGCGCAACCAGCTCCAAGACGGCGTTGAAAAAAATGACGATTTGAAGACAAATCAGTAGCAATGAAATCAGAGTAACATATCCATGTCAGAGGTAGAAACTTTGAATATATTACCATGTTCACTGGTGTCACTGCTCATCTCTGTAGGCTGAGCTGTGGTTTTCATAACCAGAAATCCTCCAGCCTTCATCTAATGTGCCCCTCCTATGTCTGGGAGGAAGATCCATGTCCTAACCGACCGCTTGTCCAAGTCGGGACCCCGTTTCTGCCGATGGGCTCCTCAGAGCCAAACACAAAACCACTGCAGACTCAAAGGGAAACAGAAGTAATGCATTTTAATTGTATTTAACGATGCTTTGGTCCTCGGCTCTTTCATCACATTATCACATTCTTTATAAGCGCCGTTTTGCAGGAATTGTCTTGCAAACAATCCAAGGACATTTGGGAATTTATGGTAATTATTATACCATGAATAAAAACATTTTAGATGCACTCGAGGTATTAAGAGTTCTTTCATCAGTTTCATTATTCACAGAGAATGCACGTCATAATCTGCAGTTAAAAGGCTTTCGTTAAATAAAAAAGTACATTGGAGTGACAGCTCCACAGATAAAACAAAAAAGCCTTTAAAAGGAACTGAATTCTTTATTTTATTACACATTGTTCATCTTCTTTTTTTCGGTTTTGAAGTGATCGTTTATCATTCACATGTCTAATTAAGATGAAAAAGGAAGATATTTTGAGGGATCGAGGCATCATGGATGACTGGAAACCTCACAGTTTATGTCTCACACCTAGCTTGTTCCTTCTGTGCGTACGGAATGAATGAAACAATGGATCAGTGGAATAATGAACAAATTAGGCAAAGAACCAATGAACAAATAAAGGAATGAAAGCGACAACTGGAAGTATCGCAATGGTGTTTGTTTGTGTTTGTTGTAAGGAATTCTCCATCCTACCGCTGCCACGCATTCACTGACTGGACGGGTCGCCGCCATCTCTTCCTCTCTCCCTTTTATCTTAACATGCACTTTATAACCTCTGACTTCTTTCTTAGGGTGATCTCAAGCCCACTTGACCCCATTAGTCCTTTATCCAAGTGGGCTTGTGGATAAGGGGCGGAAATCAAGTCCAATTGACCTGATTCAATTCTTTGAGACACCTGTGAGCTACTTACGACCTGGACAGACATCCTTCGGGTGCCTGTGGACTGAGAGTGGCACCCTCTAGCAGTTGAATCACATACAGTGACTTCCACTCCATCCAAAAGCACGTGTGGCAATATGAAGACAGTGATGGTAATGTCTTTGAAATTGACATTTCCACGTGCAGATGAAGCATAATTGAGCTTTAGCACACATTCACACCAGGAAGCTGCGTAGCATAACCACATCAGGGAGCAGTTCCAATGGAGCAATTGAGGTTAAGGGCCTTTTCCAAGACTGAAAACCCTCTGGTCACAAGCTCAGCTTATACATATTCTTTAATGTCTCGTGTCTAGGGTTTTAAAACTGGTAAAATAATAATAATAGTAATACAAGCAAACAAATAACAAATTCCATACAGACAAATAACAGATTCCCACGTGTGAGTGACTCTTTTAACATCGCCTCCACTGACCTATTTCAAAATTACATGTGGAGCATGGTGAAATGTGTGGAATCTGCTTTTGTTCCTGGTTAACTGAGGTTAAACTGTCCCAAATGACGTCCTCAAAATCTCCGTAAAAAAAATAATAAATATCAACATACCAATAAAAGTCAACATTTGAATCCTCATGGAGGAGGATTTAATGCATTTGTACTGCAGGTGTATCTAATAACCTGGTAAGTGAGTGGACCCTGACCTGAGGTGAAGACCCCAGTAATTTTCACAGCCGTATGACAATCATCATGAGGTCCATGCGATGCTTGCAGGCGGTAACATGTGATACCCTGAATCTGTTGAAAATTTTACAATCTCAAATGATAGAATCCGCCAACTTTAATGTCTCACACGTTCCACCATAACTACAGTAGGGAAGGGAGGGGACGTCTGAGTTTACTTTATCTATGACAGTCACGCTGTTTCAACATAAAGAGATGGCGGTGATCAAACACATGGTATGTGTGTCTAATAGTCGTGTAGGATGCTCTGTTTCTAAAGTGGCTGCTCAATCGAGCTAAGTAGAAATCTTTCATCACGGCGAGTCGTTTTCTTGATCATAACCTCAATGGCGAGGCATCGGTTGACTGTCATGCGGCAGCCATCTTGCTCACGCCGCAGAGCGCAGCGCTGCATTCATCTGTGCCGGCCAGAGAGCTTCTCTCCCGTGAAGCTGTGACATCTGACAAATGATGTGTCAGCGCAGACGAGTGTCTGGGCGGGCGGACATTAGCCCCGGCGATGATGACAGCCACCTTTCATTGTCTCCGTGTCGTGCGGTCGTCATGGTTGCATGGCGTCTTCATTGTGATTGAGTCGATGGATGAATCCTTTTGCCTGAGATCACTCGTCAGACACATGTCAGGCTCACCTTCAATACCTCGATACCCAAAGTGTGAGGGAACTCTACACAGCTTTCGGCACATATCTAAATCAATACATGCACAAGGAAGATGTTTCTTTTCAACATTTAAATGCTGTAAGAATGAAGAGGGAATTAAAGTTTTTGGAGCCAAGATACAAACATTTAGCTTGAATGGCTAGTTATGCAGTCATGTGCGACTGTAGTGGGGTAGTGTGGTAATGTGATGTGGTTGTACAGTGATGTAATGATGAATGGATGAATGAATGAAAGAAGTTTAGAATGATGTATTATAATGATATTATTAGAATAATTATAAGTGGATTCAAATGCATATATAACTGGAGGTGCAAATGATAGAACACAAAAGAATGTAACAAACCATGAAAAAAACGAAACAAAGTGTTACTATTTTTCAAATGTTAATCTCAGTCACAGAAACATATGGATAGAAAAGCAGAGCGATGAGCTGAATGCTTACGTCAGCATCCCGACATGCTCACGAAGACAACGCTAAGCTACGTAGCACCTCTGCAGAGGTGCAAGCACCTGCGCTGGCGTTACCGGGTCTGAGCAAAGATTTCACTCACGTCTCGCTCGTCGAACCTCTTTAGGTGAAACCAGTCGATCGTGAAACCATGTTGGCTAACGTGGTTGTGTGGCAGTGTGGTAGTGTGGTACTGTAGTGTGGCGTGGTAGTGTAGTAGTTCAGCTGTGTGGTAATATAGTGTGGTCGTGTAGTCGTGTGGTTATGTGGATGTGTAGTGTGGTACTACTGCAGTTATGTGGTCGCGTCGTCATGTGGCCGTGTAGTATCGTAGTGTGGACATGTAGTATGTAATGTGGTTGTTTAGCTCTGTGGTAGTGCAGGAGTATATATATGTGATAGTCTGGTGTGGTAGTATACTTCTGTTTTGGTGTGTTAGTGTGGTAGTGTTGTAGTACAGTTCTGTGGTAGTGTGGTAGTATTGTTCGGTGGTAGAGTTGTAGTATAGTTCTGTGTTGGGGTGGTAGTGTTGTAGTATACTTCTGTGGTAGTGTGGTTGTATAGTTCGGTGTTGTGGTTGCAGTGTGGTAGTATACTTCTGTGGTAGTATACTTCTGTTTTGGTGTGTTAGTGTGGTAGTGTTGTAGTACAGTTCTGTGGAAGTATGGTGGTATTGTTCGGTGGTAGAGTTGTAGTATAGTTCTGTGTTGGGGTGGTAGTGTTGTAGTATAGTTCTGTGGTAGAGTTGTAGTATAGTTCTGTGTTGGGGTGGTAGTGCTGTAGTATAGTTCTGTGTTTGGGTGGTAGTGTTGTAGTATAGTTCTGTGGTAGAGTTGTAGTATAGTTCTGTGTTTGGGTGGTAGTGTTGTAGTATAGTTCTGTGGTAGAGTTGTAGTATAGTTCTGTGGTAGAGTTGTAGTATAGTTCTGTGGTAGTGTGGTAGTATACTTCTGTGGTAGTATAGTTCTGCTTTGGTGTGTTAGTGTGGTAGTGTTGTAGTATAGTCCTGTGGTATGTGGTGGTATACTTCTTTGGTAGTATAGTTCTGTGTTGGTGTGTTAGTGTTGTGGTTGCAGTGCAGCAGCAGTGCAGCAGCAGTGCAGCAGCAGCGCGGCTGCAGCGCGGCTGCAGCGCGGCTGCGCTCGCATCCGAGCCGAGCGTCCCCATCTCAGGTGACACTGATATTCATTCATTCTTCTTCCAAAGCGAGGAGGTTTGTCTCCGAGTGACTTTTCCATTTCACTCCATGATTACAACACGGCGAAATGAGGAATATGGATGAGGCTGCCTCCTGAGTGGACGGTTCAGCTCCTCCTACCGGCGCCCAGCGAGCAGCTCCAACCTTGAACAACCTTGCTGCTGGATTCTGGCTCTCTCTATCGACGACGGTAAACAAGGTGATGCTGACAGAATCCAAATGTCCCGCTGTGGCGATCTGTAAGCACCTCGTACCGATAACGCTGTTAACATAATTAATCATGTTGCAAATTAATCTCCTGCAGGTGAACGCCGGAGACATTGTCTCTGAACTTAATACCTGATAACTGCAAACAGGCGTTGCGGAACATTTGGACAAAACGTCCCCGGAGCTTTTTTATTCTCTTTGCCTTGAAGACATTTGTGTTTCTATCCCGATTTCAGGCTCTGCTGGGTCAGGCAAGCATTAATCTTCATTTCTGCACTTTGGGATTTGTTGTGACAGTCCCCTCTGATTTCACTCCTCTCATCCTCTCTCAAAAAAATGTAGCCAGCAGCCCATCCGGCTGTAAACATAATGGCAAAAAATAGAAAAAAAAAAAAAAAAAAAAGCAGGAGAAGAAGAAACCCTGGGCAAAAAGCGTGCAAAGGCATGGGAGATGAGAGGTGGGAATTCCAAAGGGACCTCTGAATCTTGGAATTAGAAAATGGATGAGACAAATATTCACAACACTTAAGACGAGGCTACTCCGTCCCCTGTGGATTCATGGATAATTACATGCCCACTGGAGATGTAAAAAGCTTATATGAGAAGGAATGTAATGAAGGGAGATATAAAAGAAGTCATCAAAGGAATACTTAAAATAGGACCTACAGGAATCAAAAGGTTTGCCGGGTAAAATCAACTCCTGCAGCAGCCCTCCGGTTTTAATGTTCGCAGACACTCGTTCTCTTTCTCATATTTTTATTATTCCGTGCATCAGTATTTCTAATCAGCTCCATGAGCTCACCAGGTGGGTGTGCTCATTGGAAATATGACTTCAGGGGCTGCACTTATATAATACCATCCATTAGAACAGCCTCGGAAGAATTCTATTGTGAGGCTTAATGTTTTCTAGTTATTGAGTGCCAAGAGTCAGTGATGTTTATTCCCATAAACGGCTTTCACACACGCGTCTCTCTCCCGACCTCACGCGCACACACACGCACACACACACACACACAGTGGGGCTGTATGTGAGGGACGCGGACGTTTTCAGACTGGAGACGGCCACTCAGCTCCCTCCTGAGAAATCCGTAAAATGTGATGGTGCCAGTGGCCACCATTGAAAACTGTGATGGGAATTTGTTATGTTCACTGTAAAAATTATAACATGTTGAGGAAAATGAAGATTTAAAAAAAAAAAAAAAAATTAAACCAAATGGACATTTTTTTTGTGTCAGTTGCATTTTATTTATTTATTTTTAATTTGTAGACATGTTACTGTATCTTGTTGTCTATTAATAATATCTCTCTTTAATCGTTGTTGATATTTCATTGATTTTCTTATTCATGTTAAAATGTTTTTTTGTTTGTTTTTTTTCAATCATGACCTTTCTATTAAATTGATTGTATTTGATTTATTTTCTTCCTCTGGGGGGGGAATCGCATGCCCATGTAAGCCATCGGCAGAATCTGCATCATTAAAATCACAGCAAAAAGTATCATTATCGTAGCAAATTTAAAAAGTTTGCTACGGCCCATCTCCACTGCCCGAGCAGCCAAGTGCACAATGTAAGATGAAAGTAGCTCTAAAATGAGTTCTCAGGAGATATGAAGTGTGAAATATTTAGGATAAAATAGGCTGGTTGACACTGAGAGAATAAAAAATGAGAATAAGCAGGTCAGCACTGGTTCACGCGTGATGTCATAGCTCAGCATCCAGTCACAATCTTGATTTCACATTCATTTTGCACTTCTCAGCGTGAATGGCAAACAGTAAGTCTCGCAAGTCTTTGATTTTGAATTGACCTTTTCAAATGAAAGCGCCACGGATGCAGCAGAAAGAAAGTCTCCACCAGCCGGATGACGAGGAGGGCCGTCGGCTCGGGACCTCGCAGTCTCACAGATTTGACAAATAACGTCTCTGCGTTGCTCTGGCTGCTTGGTTTTAGTCCTTAATGAGTCTTGTGTTGTTTAAAAAAAAGGCTCACGCAGAAATCTGTTCCAGCCTTTTTCATTATTAAAAACCTCCAGAGGAAGCCGTTGGCCGCGGGGCGCTGCAGTGCCAATTGCCAACAAGTGCGCCGTAACTGCGGTTTATTGGCTATGACCATGACTTTTTCATGACATTTTTAGAGCAGAAACAGCTTCGAGAAATAATAAACAGGAGATGGGGCCGGCGAGCTGCCGTTGTTTGAGACGGGTCAATAATTTACACGCGTGTCGCAATGCATAAACCAAAAGATGACGTCTTTCCATCGAATCGGGACTGCCGACGCCACTCTGACACAAAATCAAAGCAGCCTTTGATTCCTCCGTTCTCCCTGCAACGCTCCTGCGGCTGCACACTGCCGCTAATAATTCATTGTCATGGACATTAACCCCGAGGTTACAGCTCGGCGGTGAGCAACTGTTGAGAGCAAGTTAAGTGTTAAACAATCACAGAGTCATTAATTCATATTGGGCATATATTAGATATTGAATTAAAAGATCAGTGCTACCTTATTATGCAGCTATTAATTTGACCGCTTTAAAACCGCGGTCCTGCTAGTCAGAGTCGGCGCCGCGTTTTAACCCTTTCAACGTCTTCAAGGCCCTCGCTAACATTTACTTTACTTACCACCATATTTGTACATACGTATGTTGACGCGAGTACTACACCGCATGTATGCGGTACGTTTTCAGACATTTCATTAAGCGATCTCCGGAGCTGATGCAGCACTCCTCATCCCACCCTGCGAGCACTAGTTGGCTGCAGCAGCGCCGTGGCGCCCAGAGCTCGCTGCTGCCCAGCATGATTGTGATTGGTGTAAAGGAAAAAAAAGCATACGTTTTTTTTTTCCCCCGGGGAGGATGGATGGTCACTCGTGGAGCCAGACTTCTCTGTCGCCTTGTAGAGGAAGTGACATCATCTGATTATCGATGTGCAATAAGTCCTTTGAAGTCCTCCAGCAGGAACTAGATATAACCAGTTTACTCACTTGTACCGGGTGACCCAGACTTCCACCCGTCGCTGTGGCGGAGCGGCGCGAGAACCTGCTGAGGTCCAAGCAAATACTGAAGGAACGTTGATCAGTCAGCCGGGAAACCCGAATGTAGCCATCTACGATCATCAATCATATATGGTCATCTACAACAACCTACGATAACCTATGACCATCGATGATCATCCAAAATCACCTAGGACCATCTACAGTCATCTATGCTGATAGTGAGTAGGTTTCACACCCAGTAGAACCATCATGGAAAGCTCTGCCTCTTTTTCTCTGCACATTAACATTTCAAAGACGTTCTCCAATGACATCAGTACATCCATCTATAATGCACAGAGATTCATTCGGCTCTGTCGCAGCCATCATACATATAGAATATGTTTACGGTACTTTAACACATTTATATGTTCATTTTCATTTCAGTAGTAGGACTTAAATTGATCTCCTGTACATTCATATTCCATAATGCCTAGCATGTGGCACGCACAGCTGCATTAGCGTGACTAGATCTGTCCTGAGGTCCTCCACAATCGATGTCTCCAGGTGCGTTTAGAGTCACGTCATCGCACGTGGGCACGTTAAGCTGCGTTCACTGGCTGTAGTAAAAACTGAGACGGGCGCTGAAGCCGGGGCCTCCACATCCATCCCACAATGATTGCATAATTTTCCAAACATGCTGCTGCTGATTGGCTGTTCTTTAAGTCTAAATTATGTCATTGGTCCTCAGACCTGGAAACAATCAGTAAATGCAGACAATTATACAATTAGATTTGATTTAATTTAATTGAGTTAACAATAAAAACGTCCAGTTACTGACTTACTGACTTTGGAATCAATTGTCATTCTATGTTTTACTTTGTATTTTCACATTTATCAACATCATATCAGCTTAAGCTGATAATATTAGTGAGAATAAATTCCTTTACTTTCAAATATCTGAAGTTAGCCCCTATGCTTAGCATTGCATCCATACTTCATGGATGTAAGTATAACATCATTTAATGTAAAATATGCTTGATCAGTAATTTGAGGCTTAATACTTTTGTCATAATAACAATATTATCTGATCAGCTGAGCGTCACTCATCATCAGTCTTCCAGCATGTTGCTTATCTGCAGCTTCACAGACTTCACACACTTCTGGTTTGTTCTTACATTCCCAGAGAAAAAGCACTAAAAGTCCAACGTGCACCGCCTACTTAGCCCCAGATAATAAGCCGCAGCTGGCTAGCATGGCGGCGTAATCAGCTGCCAAGAGTAAAATGCGTTGGTCAGGAGGTGGAGACCAAAAGCGTCGCTGAAAGAGTAAATATTCGCCTCACTGACGAAACGTGGCTTCGCCTCACAACTGTTGAATGTGAACAAAAAGATCCGAGAACTTTGCCCACCGCTGCTTTCGAAACAAACACAGGTGTTCTTATCAAGGAACTCGTCAGCTGCAGTTGTTCAGCTGCAAATATGTTCAATCAAATTGAACATATGGCTTGAATTAATCTATCTGTGATGTCATATTCTGTATTAAAAACGGAATCATTTAAGTGCTGGCGTGATGGATAATATTGCACTGAATAAACCTGCGTTCAACTTGTGACGTCCACCCACTTCAATTCTATTCTAGTCTATAAGTGTGTGTGTGTGCGTGCGTGTGTGTGTTTCCTATGCGGTCCAGGTCCGTCTGTGGTATTGATGTATTGAGCTGCGAGCCTTGACCTGGGCCGGGCTTCCAAATTGAGTCATCATCAGTCTGGAGTATCTCTGAGGCCGATTCTGCCGAGACATCAATAATTTATGTGGATGGCACAATGATTTTGGGAGCTCATGGTGTATCAATAAACACGTCTCGCGAGTGGCGGCGAGCGCCAAACATGTTGTCCTTGTAACATCTCTGCCAGTGTTTCAGTAGACAAAGGAGTCAGTCAGTACAGCAGCTGATGAGCCAACATGGATGCGTTTTCTCAGGCTGAATCACATCCCCTCGTCCTTGTTTAAAATAACATCAGCGTGTGTTTTTTTTTCATGTTGCAGTTTCATCTTGTAGTCTCCTTGATATTGAAGACAAATATTGCAGTTTGCAATGATTCTACATGTTGACCTCACACACGTACTTGTATTAATGGTCTGCAGTGTTGTTGTTTCAATTTGAATATTCTTTTGCAAGGGAAATAAAATTCCAAGACAATCAAAAATACTGTAATTTAACGTGTGAACAAAATCTGGTTGCACCGCAGCAGCAGCAGCTGGCACCGAGCCTCCGGCGGGCCATAGTTTCATAGGTGAATTACAATGATCTCATAATAAAATGGCATGTTATTCTAATGCGATGCTTTAAATATGACCAGATCCCTGACAACTGCTGTTACTTTATGTATTATATTCACATCCTGCATGACACCTCACAAGATTAACGACCTCGACTTCCCTGCGTCACGGCACTGAGCCCTTCTCCATGATAACAGTTTGCTGAAATGTCATCGCAGCTCTTCTACCTTTTTACTCCTGGATGGGTAGAAAACCGCGGACTAGCATGTAGCTGCTTCGACTCATCGGCTGCAGACGGCGAGGCAATGACCAGTCTGCAGGGCTCTCAGAGTGTATGAGTTTGTCAAGCCGGTTCTAGTTTTACACAACGCCGGATCACAAGAAAAGTTATCTCGTTACGCTTTCCATATGGAGCGGGCCAAGCCCGGATTCTTGGTCGCAAGGTTGGGGAGGTTATTGTTCAAGCAGAAGAGTTTTTTACCATCGATGTCAAGGGAAATACAAACAGCTAGCAAGCAGGAAAAAAAAAAAAAAAGTAATTCAGAATGTGTTGCAATAAGTGGAGAATAAGTGGAATGCGGAGAAAGAGGAAGCTGAGAAAAGCGAAGCACCCGCATCAATAGCGTCGCATTCATCCCGGCTCATGGACGCCGGCTCCCGCCAACGTGGCATCTGCAGAAGGCTGCTCGTAACGCCTCAAGGATCACACAGAATTCAAAGGCCCAGTGCCGCAGGTGCAGGCCGATGGACTCTTTCACCGGTGAAACACGAGATGGAGGGAATCATGAGTCTCGTCAAAGCTGCCGTTATCTTCAGGTACAATGCTGGCGAGAACAAAGTGTCTCTCTTTACATGACCTGCGAAGCCCTGCTCAGGTGACGATGGCCGGAGAGGATCACGACCACGCAAGGGACCTGCGAGCAGTGCACCAAAGATCTTTCAAAGGCTGGCGATGGAAAGGGAAGTCTTGGTGGTGGTTTGGAGCCCAGGCAGACTCCCGGACTTTGGACCAAACGTGACATCAGATGCTTCAGTGACGGAAGCGATCTCATTCCTCCTGAGGGGCAAACAAGTATCGTTACTCCGTGTGAGCTAATGGCAGGTTCATGAGAGCCTTTATCCAAACAGATGGTAATCCACTGTGTGACACCTGCAGATCCAGCTGACAGGGGCGTGACTGCGGCTGCGGAGCTGCCAGCTGCTTATCCGGATACCACCTGAGCATCTTCAGTTGGACATTTTTATTTCTCGCATGTGCTGATATCCTTGTTTCCGACAAATAAATATCACGATCCTCGACATGTCATCCACTCCTCCTCCATCCTTCACCATTTCCCTATCTATAGATATGTTGTCCCTCTGTGAAATCCGAGTGTGGCT
>CAAKHG010050082.1:4513-17482 GCA_901007715.1 Dactylopterus volitans | reverse complement strand
CAGCTCCAACAAGGTACTGTCAGGTTGACGACGGACCAACTGCTTCAGCTCCCGACGAAGGGAGCTATCAAGAACATGCTCTACGAACTGGTCCCTAAGAAGGACACCGACATTGGGCATCCCACTCGGTGCATGTTGCTCAACTTGTCCCCTGCCACTTTCAGGGCAGATACAGGAATGCGTTAGCTTGAACTTTTAGAGGTCTAAAATCAAGGAAGTATTGAAGAATAGACCTTTCGCCCTCTCATACATGTGCATTCGGAAAAAGTGGGAGTTTCCTGATAACACAAGCAGAGACCAATGATGTATTGTGCTTTAACTTTGTCATCTGTTTTGCTCTATCTGTCTTATTATCATGTCAGTCTTCTGTATTTCCTGACTGCTTAGCTTTTGATTCACTTTAAAGTTGGTCAGTGGCTCCATGATTCTCTAAAATTGTTTTAATGAATGAATGATTGCCCTCAAAAGAAGAAGAAAAAGAGAGATATGTGGGTGAGGATCTTTCCTGGGATGGAAAGGAGTGTGATGTGGTTTTTGCAGTCCAGTTTGTCACTCTTTTGTTTCCAGAAGGGGAAGATGATACCCCAGGTCCAGTCTTCCGGGGGGCACTCAAAAGTCAATTACCTTTTTTCAATGACCCCCTCTAATCCTTCTCCAGCCTCGTTTAAAACACTGGACTCAGAGGTCTCTAAATTTCTGTGGAAAAATAAACCTCTACGTATAGGTTTAAAAACCCTACAAATGGCCAAAAACTGCGGTGTCTTACAGCTACCAAATTTCTATCAATACTTTCTTGTAAATAGACTCCAGTTTGTCCTAAAATGGATTAAATCTAACCCTCTCGATCACGCATGGAGGGATATCGAGCCATCATTTTGTAAAGAAATTCCAATCTCTGACTTACCATTCATCAGTCCCACAGTGAAACGCCACAACTGCTTAAAAAGTATTAATATAAGCACGTCGCTGACAGCCTGGTGGGAGTTCCTTAAAACAAGCACGCCTTCACTTATCCCATGCAGACTTACACCATTAAAGCGCAATTTGCAGTGAGAGCCGGGTTTCCTAATGTAATCGGATCTATCGACTGTACACACGTTGCTATAAATGCACCATCACACGATGAATTTGTTTATGTTAACAGGAAGCACCTTCCTTCGATTGATGTACAGATTATATGTGATGTGCAAATAAAAATTGACAAACATTGTGGCGAGGTGACCTGGTTCAACGCACAATTTATTCATTCTCACTAACAGCAGGTTGGGAACAGACTAAAGCTGGCCTGGTGCGCCATGGGTGGCTTCTTGGTGAGTAAATAATTTAATTGCTTAATTGGCCTAATATCAATCCCCCCGATGCGCATTGAGCACAGCATCATTACTAGTCAGTGGATCAAGTTAATGACTTGCTGTTTTTTACTGGCTTAACTGCAGCTTCGGAGCTTTCTAACAAGTCCATGATCGTCTCTGTGCGTAAAGTATTTCTGTAAATAAACACGTGCGTAAAGTTTAAGATGACTATCAGCGTCAACTTTTCCCCAGCGCACTTCTGCAATTCTTAACAATACTGTGTGTAATAATTCTGTTTGTAATAATGAACGCATTTGTTGAGTTATATATATATATATATATAACTCCTTGGGGGTAATCTCAATCACCCACAAATGCTCCCACCACACCTGAGAGTGCAGGTTCACCCACAATAGCGGCGACTCTGTTCAAACGGGTGAGTTCCTCCACTCCTTCACCCCGCCTGTTTTGGCCACACTTTGTTCGTGGGCGGCCGTCTTCTGCTTCACATCCACCTTGATATCGAACCACTTCTTCTTTAACTCAGTTTGTGTGCACTGCTCTGACCCCACAGCATTGACCGTCTCTGACACACTCTCCCATTTACTCCTCTTGCGCTTATACAGCGTGCCAAAAAGTACGCATTTACACGCCTAGACTTCGCTTAAGAGCGTCTCAAACTCACATTCTGTGAAATTCTTCTTTTTCGCAGTCTTATTCATGGCTTCTTTTAGTAATTTGATCGTGCAGAGAGGTGAATCTCACGCACAGGGCCTATTTAAATTAATTTGCATATCTATATGGGGGCATGGTCAGGGAGGAGTCCGGCACTCCAACATGTGAGCTCAATTCCACCTCGATTGGGATGTAGAAAGGAAATGTGCTTGGAGTCAAGCGTACGCCCAGTTTCATACATCTGGATCTTTTTTCATGTATGGCGTTTTCTGGATTGGAACGTACGCCAAGTTTCATTAGGAAGTCCACGCAAGTCTTTGTACATGAGGTCACTTGTGATTCTGGGCCACAGGTGGTTTTTGTCTGCACGTCCTGAGAGTTGGAGGAGACAGTGGCGTTGAAATCTGCAAGCACAATAGTGATGTCATGCGGGGAATCTGCTGCATGGCCAGATGTAGTTGATCACAGAGAGTGTTCTTTGCCAGGTCGCCTGCGACCTCTGTTGGTGCGTAGGCAACAACGACTGTCATCTTGCCGTGTTGATGGTGGAAACGGGCCATCAACAGTCGTTCGCTGACTGGGGTCCATCCTATAAGAGATTTCCTGATATGGCATGGCATTGATAAGGTGACACCAAACAGCCCTCTGTTGTCATTAGGGCCGATCCAGATGCAAGTCTGGCCACCTTCTCATCATTTTTGCACCAGTGTGATTCACAGATTCCTGCAATGGAGATGTTGTATTGAGACAGTCCACGAGATAGGAAAGTGCCGTGTCCTGTACATTGAAGTGTTTGCACATTCCATGTGGCAACACGGAATGGATGTTGGGGATTGGAGCCAGGTCAGCTTGGCTATTTCTGATTGGCTTTGTAACAAAGGGGGTGGGAGGGTTCTCTGTAGTGGGTTTGTTAGCCCACTGCCAGATAGCCAGCCTGGGGTGCTGACGCCTTAAGGGCCTGCTGGCCTGCCCTGAACCATTCTTTGTCTGGCCCCTTGCCAGAGACCAGTTTGCCAAGGGAGATCCTACAGGAGCACATGGCTCCTGGAGCACAAGGCCCCAGGAGCACATGGCCCGAGACATCATAGCTCGGGGTCATAGGGACCTCTCCATCACAATAAGTTGATGGTTCCCGGAGAGGAACTATACACCAGGAAACAAAAATGTTGTCACTAGGTGTCTATCTGATAGTGCTGTAGCTAAATTTAAGGAAATGATTCCATCAGCATTTAATTCAATGTTTCAACACTATTCACTTTATATATGCTTCCCTTAGGAAATTTCATCAGAAAAAACTCAATAAATGTTGTTATGCAGATGATGCACAATTATATTTGTCAATAAAGCCAATCAGCTAACTAGACTCCAGCCGTGTCTTAAGGACATGAAGATCTCGATGACTTGCAATTTGTTTCTAAAATCAGACAAAACTGAGGTTCTTTTTCTTGGCCCGAAACACCTTGGAGACACACCATCTAATGATATTGCTATTATGGATGGCATTAACTTGGCCTCCAGCACCACCACAAGAAATCTGGGAGTTATGTTTGATAAATATATGTCTTTAAACATCTAAAGAAAACAAACCTGAAAAATCCCTCTTTCACCTCCCTAATATTGCAAAAATTAGACACATTTTGTCTCAAAACGATGCAGAGAAATTAGTCCATGCATTTGTCACCAGGCTGGATTACTGCAATTCCTTACAATCAGGCTGCCCAAACAATTCTCTTAAGACTCTCCAATTGGTCCAGATATGCTGCTGCATGTGTTTTAACAAGAACCAGGAGATCATATTTCTCCACTATTGGCTTGTCTGTACAGGCTGCCTATAAATTCCAGAATAGAATTCAAAGTCCTTCTCCTTACCTAAAAAGCCCTTAATGGTCTGGCACCGTCATATCTTAAGGAGCTTTTTTTTTTTATTTTGGCTTTGTTAATAATTACAATGTCATGGTTAAAATGCTTTGGGTGGGGGGATAAATTTTATCCCCACTGAGGATAAAAATAATTCAACAGGGAGTCTAAACCAGAGTTTGGGGGCTCCTTACCATCCCCACCGGCAAACCGCACCCTGCTTACAATATAAAATGAAACGACGCATCTGTCTTTGAACTAGCTATCTTGCCATTTGGCTCTCTCATTAAACAGTTCACCCTGTGTCTTCAGATTTTCAAAGTGAACATCATGAACAAACGTCTATTTTTTAAGATTTTGGTAATTACCATTGATTTTAAAACCTGACATGAAAAGAACCACAGCATGCATAACCAGTGCTTGAGCATAGCAGGTTCTGTTTGACCTTTTCACTGCTGATTTTTATCCTGATGAGCTCTTCAGCAAAAATCAGCAGCCACTTTGATTTGCCTGCGATTTGTGCTAACTGTAAAATTGCTGCCCTTGTTATTTCCACTGACCACTTCAGCAGCAGTGATTGATTGTCAGGGTTGTTGTTTGTGTGCCATCCTGGCTGATGGATAGAAACAGCAATAGCAGCAAGTATTTGCTAACCTTCACTATCAGCAGCAGGAACATGATGGTGTCTCTTCCCCCTCACACTAGTAATGTGGATGTAGGGACATCAGTACAGACCCGTCAACTTCTGCTAAATGTACTGATGACAGTTTGCAGTACCATCCAATGCACCATTATCGGCCCATGATAACAGTTTTTGACCAAGAACATTGTCAGGAGGTCAACTTTATCTTGCTGCAGCTGACATGTCAAACTTAAGTCTGCCTTTTTGGTAAGCCACATTGTGCCACATAAATAAGCATGTATAAATGTTTAACAGCTACAATAATTTTCATCTACACTGCTTAAGTTTCAAATGCTTAGTTAAAAGCTTTTAGTGCAGGAAGTATGTGACCTTCTAAAAGAAATCCATCCTCCAGCATGTTGATGTTTTATGATAGAACAGTATTATGACTTCTCCTGTCATGGTTACAACAACATCTCATTGTTGGAAACATGGAACTTGGGCTTTGAGAATGGAAATGAACAATGGTCAGAAAAGTCTGGTGTTAGAAACTTGCAACTCAAAAATAATCATGACTCTTTGCCAGGTGGCCAGGTGTGAATGGGATTAAACATGCTGATTTAGGTTTGCAGATGCAAGTAGGGGACTGTACCCAGATGCTGCGGCTCCTTGCAGGCACCTGGCTAACTTGTGAGGACTTCCCTCTAAATGGGGACGGTACAATACAGGGGCATTTATCATCTCCCGCTCCTCTCAACCAGCCACACATTTTGATCTTTGAGCTGTGCAATTATCATTCCTCTCGATTTACCGTTTCAATCTACGTTCCAACCCTCACCTATGGTCATGAGCTTTGGGTAATGACCAAAAGAATGAGCTTGTGAATACAAGTGGCCGAAATGAGTTTCCTCCGCAGGATGGCCGGGCTCAGCCTTAGAGATGGGTGAGGAGCTCGGACATCCGGGAGGCGCTCAAAGTAGAGCCGCTGCTCCTCCACGTCGAGAGGAGCCGGCTAAAGTGGCTTGCGCATCTAGTCAGGATGCCTTCTGGACACCTCCCATTGATGTGTTCCAGACATGTCCCACCGGAAGGAGACCTCGTGGCCGACCGAGGACCAGGTGGAGGCATTATATCTCTCGCCTGGCCTGGGTACGCCTGGACCTTCGGCCGAGCTGGTGGAAGTGGCTGGGGCGAGGGCTGTCTGGGCTTCCCTCCTGAAGCTGCTGCCCCCGCGACCCGGACCCGGATAAGCGGAAGACGACGAGTACAAGTACATTATTATGCTTTTGTTTGTGTGAAACCATCGTAAACTAATGGTCTTTATGTTTGCGTTACTTGGAAGAAGCTATTAACTTATACTTAGGGATCAAGTGCTCTTGTGGTGACTGCCATGTCAATCACTGTAATAAATTATATCTGAGATCCTCAGTCTCTTCTCAATAATGGTATAAAGTTTTAAGCCAAAACAGTTTTTGAATGGGTGGCAGGACTTTGAGGGGTGTCTTCATCAGATTTCAGGAGAAAAACGTACCTTCTAAGCCACACACGGGGGGAACAAAAGCTTCTCGGGCCCAGAAACAGACCACTGATTATCTATCTGGCTTGAATGATGACACGCACGCACGCACGCACGCATGCACGCACGCACGCACGCACGCACGCATGCATGCACGCACGCACGCATGCACGCATGCACACACCAAAATTATAATATTCCACTATAAGCAAAGTGCTGCTCTGTGAAAAAGATGAAGTGGAGAAGAAGTATAAAACAACAGACAATACTCAAGTAAAGTACAAGTAGGCTACTGTACTAGACTTTATAACGGAAGGAGAATAAAAGCTAAATTTGCTGTTGGTCCTTCTACCTCCTTGTCATCATCATCTGCCTCCTTGTTACTCCCCACCTCTGCCCCTTTTTCTGAATCTGAATCCTCTTTTTTTTCCCCTTTACATTCATTTCTCCTTTTACGTCTTCACGTACTTCTTCATGTCTTTCTGAATGATAGCTGGCTCAGTTTGTGTTAGCAGTGGCTGCCAATGACTTGCCATGGCTATTGCTGCTGTTTGGGGCAGCTGCCACTGAGTTGCCACAACTTGCCACTGAGATGCCATGACTCACCACTGAGTTGCCTTGACTTGCCATAACTGCTGCATGAAAAAATTAGGGCAAATTCACTAAAAAAGTGCACTACAGAGCCATTTTCCATACCTGAGCCATATCAAATTAAAGAATTTAAGCATTGCAATCCATGTGCTGGAAGTTTCATGGATTCATTGTCAAAGCTACGCCAATGATTTTATCTGTAAACTTTTGATAACCTTTCATTTTCAAGGTCTTTTCTATATACTGTGCAAGTTTGGGGTGTATCTGATTGAAAGAACTCCTTGGAAGCCATTTATCGCCTCAGCTTCCGTCTCCATCCTGCTTCTGTTCAGCCTGGCAGCCGCTTCACTGAATATGCGGTTAATTAGCCAAATAGATGTTCAAGTAACAATCAAAGAAGACACCGCACCCGCCACGGTGTTTACAAAAATAACAACATCCACACCTCCTCCTGGAGGTACATGTATATCCAGGCAGGCCGTTAATTACTACCATCTGGACGGTCCCGGTATTCCTGGAATTGACCGTGCATGTGTGAATTCACGCTACCCAGCTATTTTCTTTGAAGATGGGCATGTGTGAATAATTACAATCCCCTCCGAAAGCTGGAAAGGTTTAGCCAGCAATTTGCTGGGAACAATCTGTGAAAGGGGCTTTTTACTCAATTCGCACAGTTAACTGTATATAAGAAGGATGGAGCCGGTGTGATGTCACCCATTGGTTTGTGGACTCCCAATTCAAAGCTGCATGGACAGGGCCATGTTGGAGTTCTGAAACCAGGACCTACCATAAATGGTAGAGAGGAGGTGGAGCTGAGGAGGAAGATTGGTGCACAGACAACCTGACTGCACCTGTTGAAACTTCTGTTTTTACCATGAGAAGTCACTGCTCACAATGTTAGTTTCCATAACTTGAGGTAAGCTTGATAGCTTTACTGGCTAACTGCGTACAGTTAATTTCAAACATTTGGAAAATATTATAACAACCGTGTAAAGATATTGTAGCGGACGATACCTTGGATAAGGTAACATTTATTATCGTCTGGAAAACAGAGTGTAAACCCAAACCCAGTTGGCTTACTTTACCCTAACTTAGTGAGTCTTAGCAGCAACATGCTAAACTGGGTCATCAGTCTCATTAACAAATGTTAGTTAATCATCATTATGGAACGGTGATGTTACTAAAGGCATCTGGGCATGCTGGTTGTTCAAGAGTTAGCAGTCAGTCTCATTGAACTAAATGAACATTATATCTCAGAACATTGTTTTTGATGGTGTATTTTAGTTGTGAATCTAATGAAGTACAGATTAACACTGTTTTCTATACAGCCTTTCTTGTGTGTTCGAGGGGTCCCTGAGGAAGCAGTTTCATTCATGGAAGAGCAGAAGAGAGTGAAGAAATGTTTTGGTTTGGTGCTTGGTGTCTGTAAAATCAAAGAAATGGCTGTAGATATGAAGGACGTTAGAAGTTCGTAAATTCTTAGCATGTTTGTTAGCTTAATTGGTTGGGCTCCCAGACAATATCCACAAGTCCAGGATAGGTTTAGGTTTTTGTCATTTTGTCACAATAATTGAGTGATCTGTGATACCTGCCTTCATGTGCAGGCATTGCACTCCCTAGGATCAATCAGCCTGTTGATTTATTGTTTGAACTACAAAAAACAGTGCTTGTAAGGGTTAGATGTAATTAAAAAAATGATTTACCATGTAATTTAGCTATATTCATCCCATGCGCTTAAGTCTGAGAGACGTTTAGTTGCACTAGCTTCGCTTAAGTCAACACAAAGGCTTAAGTGCATGTGCATGGAAAGGGTCCAGAATACAGTAAACTAAATGACTGCAGGCAACATCTATGGAATCTGTCTCACTGTGAGGATGTAATATGCATGTAATATGTATAAGTATCTCTTACAACCTCAGTTAAAAAAAGACACCAAACAGATGTCAACATTTATGCATGTGCACATTGAAAAAATCAATCGCCCTCATTTTTCAATCTTGCGTGAAAACGGGTGCAGATCTGAGTGCAGAATTGGTCTTCGGACAGGACTCATGGGCAATTAATGAAACATTCGAAACTGATCAATTCCAGCGTACGAATGATTGGGTCTTGTTAAATGTGTCGGCTGAATTTGATCATTAAGAAGTTACGTCCATTATTATGCCCTTAAATATTCCTGGTTAGGAGACCTCTCCTGCTGATGTCAAATGTGGAGTGAAGAAACACTTGCAAGAAAATAAACTTTTCCGAGATGGAAATTGGCATCCTCGCATCTGAAGTTGATCAGAACAAAGATGTGCTTTGTGGCAGTCTGAAAACGGGAATTTAAGGAGATCATAAATGTATACTTTACATTTTAAAAGCGACGAATGAGGTGCTGTATCCTCCGTATAATCCCCATTGGAGACTGTGCTTGCCACGGTTCCCTGGGCATTGGCTCCTCTGGCTGCGCTGGCACATCGAAAGGCACTCCATTGCACAATGCGATGCTGTGCAAAACTGAACAGGCCAAAATAATGTTGCACACTTTCACGAGGGTATATAGTCGCGATACCCTGCTGGCCCAAGACAGAGCAACCCGAAGCAACGTTCCACTGTAACACGTTTAAGTAACGCACTGTTAAACCTATGCTCCTGCTCGGCAGAGTTTGCCAGCCTATCATATTTTTTTATTCTACGAAAAAGTGGTAAAAACGTGGGCTTTTTTAAAAATTCATTTTTATTTTGTTTTGTTTGTTTGTTTGTTGATTTGATCTTTTCTGAATATTTGGCCACTTATGCTTAGATGACAGCTGAGGTTTGTTTAATAATTATTTTCAAACCCGCCAGATTGCGTGCATGAGCTCAGCCCTGTCGTGAGATCTGATCATGTCCAAATTGATAAATACTGAATCTTGTGTGGAACTGGTCTACGTTTTTGTGCCATACGTTTGTTTGATAAATTAGGGCCATTGTGTCTTCTTTTATGTCCTCCTCTGTGCCGATCGACCATGATGTCATTGCACTCATGGATAATGCAGAACAATAGATCCTTTCAAGTTTACTTTTCACAACAGTGCTTGGAGCGCCCGAATTGTAGGACCTAATCAAATTGTACTTCAGACTTTCTTTCAGTAACAAGCAAATACTCTCAGTTTTAGCACATTACAACCAGACAGTCATACGTGTCAGAAAGCACAGCAAAACAGCACATTGGAAGGATGGTGGGGTACCCTACGCAAACAGAGTGCGCAGTTCCAGATAAATTTATTTCAGACTTTTCAGGATGATGGTCATTTCACAGGAGACTTTTTGGATAAAAGTCTAATCCTGCTCTATTTCATGAATCTTGCTCAGGTAAAAATCTTTCCTCAACTTCTGAAATTAAGTTGCTGTAGGTATTGGAATTGTAGTAGTTATTGTTGTTTGTAATTATTATTAAATTATTTCTGATCTTGGCATTTTCTACCCCTCCGTATACAAAACAACACAGCAACCTCAGCCTCAGTATAGACAGACAACAGTTAAGTATTTCAAGACCAATTTCACATTTCTGTATGTACTGTGCTTCTTTCTTTGCAGGATGAACTTGACAAAGTTGTCAACACCTGGAATTCACACAAAATCAGACCAAGATCAAGTGACAATGTGGCATTGGGTTGGCCAGTTGTAATGTTTTCATTCCCATAGCTGCACACTGCAAAGGACAGACTCAAACAGGCTTCCATGGAGGAGATCACTGTGTGAACGAAAGATTGCACATCCAAAGGGGAGTTTCCGTGCGATGAAACTGTTTTTGAACTGTGTTGTGTCTTGATGGAGGAGAAATGGTGGCTGATCTTTACATTGTTTTAAGGGAGGAAATGCTGCGAAAACCTGGAAAAATGAAACACCAATATAAAAACATGGAAGTTTATCCCAGCCAAACAATCTGAAAGTACTTTAGTAATAATAATAAACTTCATATGTGTAAACACAACCTGTAAGTGACAAAAATGTACCAATAAAGGGCCAGAAGCATTTAATTTGGCAGGGAAAGCGAATGGAAAATTAACTTTTCAACTGTCCACTAAATGTCCATTTTTTGATGTAAAAACATTTTAGACATTTTAGGTAAAACATTCACTTTGCCTGACACCTTCTACTGAACTTGTGAAACTGTGTTTTATTTGTGAAAATTCTAAAGGGGACATATTACGTTTTTTTTTGTTTTGTTTTTTATTTATAACGATACCACATTAGTCCAAGTCCAGATCAAAAACCACTACACCTAGACCTCTCAGTCTGATAGCATAGATTATGCTACAGAGGCTGAACATTCATTAAAACATTTTCTGATGTGTGAAACACAACTTTATTTGTGAAAATGCAACAAAAGCACATTATTAGTACACTTAGCACATCTGAATAAATTGTCGGGAGGTCGTCGATGTGTTTCAAGACGGAGGTATCTCCAGCGTTGTCGGAGGCTTGTTGTGTGGCATGCTGGCCTTAGATTGCCGAGTCAGGCGAGAGGGCCCACAGTGGTCGCTAGTCTCCACTACCTAGCCTCTCACATCTTCACATTTAACGAGTGTAAACATCACCAAACACAACCGCGAGTAAACATAAAATAAATAAACATGTGTTTGATTGTGTAAACATTCTTAGCTCACCTGCAAATCGACGAACAGCTAAAATACAGTGAGTATAGCTGGCGATTTTTGGGCTGACGGGACTTCCTTGGATTTTAGAACTACAGCGGTCGCCATGACAACAAGGCAAACTATAACAGTCGCGCTACCATGCGGCTACCACCATCTGTTGGCAAAAAGGAGTAGATATTGTCCGGTAGCCCAACCATTTAAGCTAACAAACATTCTACGAGTTACCGAGCTTAAAACGTCCTTCATATCTGCAGCCATTTCTTCGTTTTTTCAGACACTGTGGAGATTTGTATCAGTGGTTACAACCTTGCTATCTCTTCAAAGTCATTGCCACAGCAACGGTGGAGTCTATAATATTGCTGATGTAATCATTCCACATGTAACCAATGTGATTATCATTTTTATACTTGTTATTTTCAGTATATAACCGATGATTGCTTAATGTATGGCTATGCTTATCCAGGGCACAGCATGTTGTTTTCTCCTTGTAAGGGGGGGGGGGTTTCCTGGGGGAAACAAAGGAAAAGCCAGTTTATGATCGTGTGAAGCCCCGCAGGCGGTCACATCTCACTTTACCCAGAGGTAAGTAGACTGCCTTCTGCTGTGACATCTCCAGAGATCTTGCATTCAATAAATCTTGTTTTTAATAACAAGAGACCGACTCATCACATTGATCCCCTCACATCAACCAATCCGAGGAAGTTCGAGAAACCAACACTGTTGGCACCTGCCTGTCTGGCTGCGAAGTTACTGCGGCTCTCAGGAGTGGCGAGAAAAAAGGCCAAAGAAAGGTGCTTACAGCGGGGTATGCGTCCGGAGAAGTTCGGGCAACTTCGACAACACCAAGCATCAAACCAAAAGATTTCTTCACTCACCCTCTGCTCTTGTGTGACCGGATCCCCTTTAACCCCCCCTCCCAGCTGGAGCGCTGATTGATGGGCGGCGCTGTGCCACTCTGCGCTACTATATAGGGCGATCATACCTGGCGCATCTTCCTTTGCTCTCTCCTTCCGGACCTGCTGATCTGTGTTGGTTGTGACCAGGTGTGGTGGAGCTGGCGTGGTTATGCGTTGTGCCTATCGGCGTGTTCTCCCATCAAGGCACACGCTGTTAAAATCACGGCATAGGCGTTAGGGTCGGGCGGCTCTGCTGAGGGTCCTCCTGTGCATGTGTCGAGCCTCCGTTTGCTCTGGAGCATCCCTCCTCTGACCCTCGGTGCCACTGTGCCGGTGAGGCCGACGTTAATATAAACTACTGCCACTGTTTTCCTGGACTGCACTGCTGCTTTGGCTCTTGGACCATATTACTGCTGCTTGGTTTTTTTGCCATGCTACCTCTGCTTTGGCTCTTGGACCATATTACTGCTGCTTGGTTTTTTTGCCACGCTACCTCTGCTTTGGCTCTTGGACCATATTACTGCTGCTTGGTTTTTTTGCCACCTCTGCTTTGGCTCTTTGGCCATACTACCTGCTTGACTCTCCAGCTGTGCCAACCGGCTTGGGTTTTTTTTTTGGTTTTTTTTCTTTTCATTAATTGGATTTCCTTTTTTGGTGTATTTGCAGTCGATTTATTTGAATATATTTCTTGTTTAATACTAATTTGGGTTGTTTATTTTGGGTTACTATAATTGTCTTTTCTTCTTTTGTGGACAGGTGCTGTGGGCCTAAGGCGGTGGGTTTTGTTCACGGACCCTAAGAGTGTGTGTGTGTGTGTGTGTGTGTGTGTGTGTGTGTGTGTGCACACATAAAAGCCCAGCGTGTGACGCATGCATGTGGTGTCAGAGTACAATTA